>WAAB01014565.1:0-90636 GCA_013389865.1 Piaya cayana | reverse complement strand
AACAGATGCACAGCTTCAAATGACATCTGAGCCCAGCGAGGGACAGGGTGGCAATTGATGGGACAGCATCAATGCCAGCAACAGCACGTGTGTGACATGAACCCCAGCTCCCAAAGTGGGGGGCAGGCGGCACCACCCCCAGGCTGTATCCTGGAGTGGGAAACACCAGCTCCAGTGCAGACCCTGCTCGCGCACGGCGCTGGAGGATCAGGTTTGCAGCCAGATACTGTGTGGGACAGGGGAGACACCGACCCTGCTGTGCCCACCGTCCAGCTCCGGAGCTGGTGACTTGCACCCCTGCTATGACCTGCCCTTTGCTTTCACTAGGGTAAAGGCATTTTCTGGTGTAAGTGAACCCTGCTCCAAACACATGCGGGAGGCGGGAGCGCTGAGCAGGAACAAACCCAGTAACCTCAGCCAAAGGAGGTTTTACCCTGTTGGGCCGAAAGCACTTTTCCATAGGAGTTTATGCTTGTATTCAATTAACGCTAAGAAACAGCATGGGATTAAATGCCCCCTGTGCTGTTCTATGAAAAAAAAGCCAGTGCTAGGGCAGCCAAATGGTTTCATGTCAGAGCACAGGCAGGGAGATGGTGGGGCAGGAACCGCCTCCCGGTTGTGCCACAGCTCCTGGGCAGGACAGGTGAGGTGGCACAGTTGAAGCCTCTTGTCTCGACTGATTCTGTTCTCTCCAGCTCTGCTCCTACAAACGTGGAGCAGGGAGCTCTCAGAGGGTGTTCATGCAGTTACCAGGACAGAGGCGCTGCTGCCGCAGACACATGCTTGTCCCGGTGCCTTTTCCATCTGTGAAACAGGCCAAGCAGCGGATTCAATTATTTTGCCCTAACACATAACCCACTAACCATTTATTGCATGAAAACCCCCCTCATCTCCACAACTTTTGTTCCCATTTTATCCAATTAAAACTCCAAAAAGACCCCAAGTTTCATTTTCTCTTTTTGCAATCACAAAGACCCGATCTCGGCTCCATTGACTCACTAATTGTAAGCACTCAAATGGTTGGGTTTAAAGTTACACTTAGCAGCTGTGAAACATTAGGGTGAAGTGATTACAACCTACTGGAGGATACCGAACATTTTTACAATATCTCAGGAGCATAAGGGAAAGACAACAGGAAATGGCGCAAACTTTCCTACCCTGCACAGCAACAAGGCAGAGCAAAGAAGCGAGAAAATAAACGTAGAGACGCAGCTCTTATGCGGTTTGGATTCTCAAAAAGTCACTAAGGAAGCCCTGGTGAAAGCACCGAGTGTTTAGCCCCGTGCTCCGAGGGGTCAGAGAGGAGGGGAGCAGCGCTCAGGGATTTCACGGCTGCACTTGGCAGTAAAACCTTCCTCCAGGCTCTCTGATGAGGCAGGAGGACAGAGATCTTGGTGGTATTTTGCTCTCAGACAGTTCTCCTCACCCGCCTGCCTTCTCCCAGCCTCATCGCCAGCAGACTTGGCTCTCAGGCTGGTTAACGCTGCTCAGGGCACGACAACCATAAACTGGGAGAGATGGGGAGCAGCAGGATGGGGTTTATCAGCTCACCTGGGGCAAAGCATCGTGCTCCGTCAGGGCTCATCAGGGCTTCACTCGCAAAGCAAACGAAGCCCAAGCCCCACATGCTCTGCAAAAGCACCAGGAAAGAGCAGCCCAGCTGGTTCTGCCCAAGCACTGGACTCTTTCTCAGACTGACTTAATTTCAACTTCAAGCTGTCACATTTGGAGAACCTTTGACTTTCCACTTCTTCTCAAACAGCAAAACATTCCCCTCCCCTGATTTAAGCATGCTACATGTGTGTGTTTATTACAGAAACCAGGGTAGGATAAGAAAGCAATATTTCATGTTAATTCATGAAATCTGAACTCAACTTTTAATACAAGAGCTCCACTTTATATACAGAGTGATATACAGTCTGCCCCACTTTAAATGAGATGCTTTGCCTTTTGAACTCAGCAGGAGGCCGTTGCTTACTACTACTGCAAACAGTTTAAAAACCTGCAAGCCCGGCACGTCTTTTGGGCTCTTTTGGAGCCAGTGGTTTATATCATGGCACAACATTCTTGCTGAGCTGCCTGCGACTGCCTGCTAGCCGCTGCATTTGAAAATCCGGCGTTCAGAAACTCACCTGGATTATTTCCGCAGCAACACGAGACACTCATCCAAAATCCTGCAAAGACCATGAGCTTCTGGCTATTTCTGCTTTAGGTGGGGTTTGGATCAGGTCCCTAGATTGCAAACCTGGTTGCACTAAAGTCAGAGGCAAACCTCCCTTAGAGGCAGCTTCTGGACACCGTTAATGAGCAGCGATATTCTCTCCTGGTGCCTGAAAGGAGTATTGCTGCTGAGGTTAAGGTGCCAGAAACGTGGTGTTGCAGGAAACTACGTGGCACCCAGCTGAAACGGGGGGATTTTGTGGGAGCAGGGGCCATCAGTGGGAGTGGGTGTGCACTGCAAGTGAGACACCCACTGCAGGGATGTGTTGAATCAAGTCCTACAGAGTTCTTGTTGAATTAGACTCTATAGAGCTATCATTGCAACACGCTCTGCTTTCACTGGCTCACTGAAGAGTTGGAACTCAGTGGTTATTCTGCTGGGTCATCTGTGAAAGCAGCAAATTAAAGTTAAATTAGCCACCTCATAGCAGTGTGCTTTCTTCCCCCCCCCCCCGCAAGTTCTAGGCTTTCTTAACAGTTTGGCTACGGGGCTATCAACAGTGGGGAAATTAGGACATTCTTTTCAATGAACCAGATTGAAAATATTTTGGTACAGACCCAGTTTGTAGGGCTCCCCCCCCCCCCACTCCTTTAAACAAAACATCCTGATTCAAAGGAGCTTCTTGCAGACTGGGAATTTCCACATGGCTCTATTGCAGCGTTTATAAAAAGTGATTTAATGCCTGCCAACAACAAATACATTTCCAATGACACCACTCTGCGTTATGCGCTATCCTACTTTGTGTAAGAACCAGCAAGCAAGCTGTCCAAGGCAGGAGGGAGAAGAGCGATCGTCTTTCCTTTGCAAGAACTTTGTCCCTTACGGCTGCTCCTTGGAAAGCCTGAAAGGAAACAAGCATCACGGTGACAACACAATCCCTTCTGTATGTGTTAATCTGGATTTTGTTTGAACTTTTGGAGCTGACCTTGGCTTGAACTGTGTTAAAAATCATGACTGGTGTGGACTGACTTGACCCCGCGGTCCCATTTGTCCACAGTGCCAGCTCTACCCTCAGCCCCTTATTTCAAGCTATTATTTTAGAGACATAAAAGAAACATAGCATTACAGCAGATACAGCCAGCGGGCTGGAGCTGTGAGTACTTACTTACGGGCGAACTCTCCTCTGATTTCACCCCAAGGAAGCTTTTTTTTTTCTTGAGAAAGGACTGACTGAAAACCAAGTAAGAAACTGAAATTATTGCTGCAGACTCTCAGTTTTTATTAGCGGTTTCCAAGCCTGAAGAGAGAGGAAAAAACAAAGCTTCTGAGATCTGAGCTGTGGCATTATAGTTAAAAACAAGAAAATCAAGCCTGAGACTGAATTTGATCTTTGGCGTTTGGGGATGGAGTAGGAAGAGGGTGGTCAGTTCTGTATCACTCAGTGTGGCTGGTTTAAGCTGTAAGAGTGGGAAAAGACTTGTGGGTTTAGATAGTTTCCTCTCATTGCCATGACTCAAAACGGCTTCTATTAAAAACAAGTAGTGGGAAGGAAATTTCATAAGCTGAGAGTCCCATCTTACTCTCTGCTTCTTGCAAGTTGGCTGAGATGTAGCAATTCATGTGGTTACTACGCGTGAGCCCATGACTATTTTATCAGCAGAGTTATGTGGTGCTAGTTTTTACTGTGCATGTTCAGTAGGGTATATGGGCTCAGGGTGTTATAGGGGTTGTGCAAAGTCTCTTATATGTGATCCTCTATAAGAGAATAAATGGAGGTGGGTAACCGCTTCCAGCATGCCTAGTCCTCGTCCCACCAAAATCAGTGGGACAAAGAAGCAGGTTGCGAGCCAATGAGGAGCTGGAGCTGGGGTCAGGCACCTGAATGGAGATGGGTGTTGATTTTCAGAGGTGCTATGCGGGTGCAAGTCACACCATCCAGCTCCCTTGTTTTTAAAAATCCCATCCTTGTACACAGGGCCGAGAAAGCAGGGCAGTAAAAACAAGCTAGGCTGGCTGCAAAACATCCACCGATGGCTTTAATTAAAGCCCTCAAGTTAGCAAACACGCACATAATGTGGTCCAGGAAGATGTATGAAGCCCACAGCCAGCCCAGTAACACTCCATGAACATGGCCATTTAAGTAGTTTCTTGTTTAACTTAGATTTATTCAATGATACATGCATTTCTGGACAGATATCTGAGTTCCAATGAACAACTTTTATAACCAAATATGAGAAATTCGTGACTGCAGTTAGTCAATTAGGTACATTGCTAAAATACATGACTAGAAGAAAACCGGAGCAAGAGAGAGAATTCTTCCAAAGAACAAAAAAAGAAACATTTCCATTTGTAATACTCCTGGCATTGATGAGCATCAGTGGGGAAGAAGGGCAGCAAGGAGACGCAATGAAGAAGGAATAACATTATCAACCCTGTTCACAGAAAGTCTTCCAGTTTGCATTCTCTCCAGTTCATTCGTTAATGCTCGGCACTTCTGCAAATAGCAACAGCTCCTCTGAGTTACGGAGATTCCCTTCGTCTCACAACAAGAAAAAAGCAGAGAATGGTTGTGGAACCATGTGCTTGGCCAAAGGAGGCTTAGATATATTTCTCCTCAATCAACCTCTTCCTGAACACAGCGAAAAAAAAAAAAAGAAGCCGCAGAGCTATCAGGATTGAAGATGAAGTCTCTTCATATTGCACAGGAACACAAAGTCAAGATTTTGTGAGTATGTTTCAGGAAGGTTTAAGAGTCGTCAATATTTATCAGGGTAACGAGAACCATCCAGTGCGGCAGCAAACCGGCAGGTGACAGACATTGGGATTGTTCAGGCGGAGAGGCGGCTCGTTCCCCTGGCTGGATGTCCCCTTGATGTTTGGCTAATTTAAGGGAATCCTGTGGGGAAGAGGCTGAGGGGCTGGTTTTCGTTAGTCGGGAGAGGTGATCTGTAGCCATCAAAGTTGCGTGGGATACTGCCGCTGGTGGAACCAGAGCTGTTACTGAGCGTCTCTATGCTTCCCTCTCGCTGAAGCTCTGCAATAGGAAGAGAGAGCAGGTCCTAGTTAGCGTTTCAGATAAACCCAGAGTGCCATTAGATGGCTGCATTATTGACAAATCTGTTTACTCTCATTGCTCTAACATTGGCTCATCAGCCATCTTTACCCGGGTGATTTGACGAATCACTCCCGAGACTTCCCAGCTCCTGGTTCTACTTCTCTGCTGGGCTCACAGTTCAGCTGAGCTGAAGCGGAGCTGGATGAAGATGTTACATGCTGCCTAACAGATCAGTCCCTTTCCTGGGGACCAGGGTGCTGACTCATGACGTGTCAGGACTCAATCGTGGGCATGCTCACAGCTGCACTGAGCAGGGTGCAAAGGGTACAGTGGCAGGTGATGAAACACCTTTCCTCTGCAGCAATGCTGCTGAGACGGAGAGGCAGCGACACTGGTCGCTGGTGGTGTGGACCCGTAGTGCACAACCACTGCAATTCTTCATCTCGGGAACACGAGGGACTTTCCACAACCTTTTATCCTGCACAAATGGACATAAATAACTCCGCTTTTTCAAGCCAAAGAGAAAATATCCCCTGTTCTGCATGCCTGAGCTGTGCCTCAGAGCAAAAGAGAATGCAGGCCTGACTATGGCTCTCTGTCTCCTGGTCACACGCATCCAGACATCTCCCCTTGCTGATCTCCCAAAGCCTTTCTTGTCCCCTAATCTTGAAATGAAAGGATTTTTGTGTGTGCTGAGCATCGCTTCTAACCACGGCCTCTCTGCGAGCCACTTGAACCCAACAGTTGACTCGGTGGCAGCGTGCAGCAGCGCTGCTGAGCAGCATCACCCCGGCCAGCACTCAGCGGCGGCATGCAGCGGTGAGATTAGGCAGAGCCCCGCGTCCACGGCAGGAATCCTCTCCTGGACATGCGGTGACAGGCTACAAGAAATATTCTGGCGAGTCGCAACGCGCAGCCCCAAGTGCGACTTCCGTCGGCTGCTCCTTGTGCAGCCAGTGCCGGAGGGAACCAGACAGGGACAGGAGCTTCGGGCAAATTCTTCTGCTGCCAAACTTTTTGTGAACACCACAACAGTCCTGCTGCTGCAGCAGGACCCCACAATAAGGACAGGTCTACGCACAAAGTGCACGGCAAAAGCAAGAAGTCAGTTCTTCGCCAAAGCAAAAAGCAACCTGCCTCAGCATCCTCAGACACTGCACGGCTCCTATTTCTACCTGGGCACCAGAGGGATGGCAGCCAGGCGAGTGCACACCTAGTAAACCAGGGCTAGGAGAAATCAGTCCTTGATTGTGGAGGTAACTTGCAATGCAGATAATCTACCTAGGATACACGAAAAACAAATCAGCAGGGAACTGGTCACCCTATAAGCAGCGACGATAACGACCTCAGCTGTATTAATCACAATTTCTTGCTAGCATTTGGTGAAGGAATGTCCATGTCTAAACCTCTTCATTTTCCTTACATCCTTACTCTCCCATGAGTTCAGGAAGTAAAAACAGTAATTTAAATCAGAAATGAGTGGCGTATCCCACACTAATACTGTGCTTATCCTGTCTGATTTGGGGCTTTTATCTCCCTCCACACACAGCTGGCTTCGGTTAAATGTCCCACGTCAGAGCTCTCAGGCGCTGGGCAGCCATCGTCCGCACTGGGCAGGCTGGGGCTCTCCAGACAGTCTTTGGGCTGCTGAACTCCTTACGGGGTTACTTCTCCCTCTCTCTTTTTAAGCTCTAATTGATTTGCAGGCGAAGGCTGTGTTTTCAGTAACTGTAGCAAAAAAAGGGAGAGCGAAGGAGCGAGGGAACACTTGTTTCCCCATAGTCCCGTGGCTCCTGTCTCTTGGGGGGCTCCTGCCAGCTCCTGCTGGCTCTCCGCCACGCCGTGTCCTGCCTCTCCTTTGGGGAATTGTGTGGGACCGCGTGCCCTGTTGGGATGTGATCTCAGGGAATTTGGGCTCACAAAGTGGCTCTGGGGGATCTGTGGGACTTGTGCCGCCAGCAGCGCTTGTCACCTGGTTGGACTCGATGATCCGGTGGGTCTCTTCCAACCTGGTGATTCTGTGATTCTATGATTCACCTCTGCGGGGCCTGCCAGGGGGTGGCACTGCAGAGACTGATGCCAGCCAGGAAAAAAGCATGGATCAGACATCAGGAAGGCAGAGCAGGGGGCACAGGGCCTGGCTGAGGAGGCTAGGGTGCCTCCTGGCTGTGCCACTCAGCCCCAACCACTGCTCCTCTTGCTGCTGTCAGGCATGTAAACCCCTTCCACCAGCAACAGAGAGGGACAATTGAGAGGTGGAAGAGATACAAAAGCTCAAGAGGGACTGGAGGGGAAGTCTTCCTTACCCCCAGCCTGCACGGAGCCTGCTTTTGGGTTCAGGCTAAAAAAACAGGGGAGCTCCCGCATCCGAGCTGCCAAACAGCCCCGCACTGCGAATCCGCTCTCTCTGGAACTAATTACACGGTGAGGCAGACGAGCCATGTATTCTGATACCTAAGAAAGCATTGTAAAACTCCTGACCGCTGCAGCAGAAAGCACCACTGCACTCAGGAAATTGGGCTCTTGCCCTCGCCCAGCTCGGCTCTCGTGCACGGCTGGGTCACACGAGACGTGCAATTAGCCACCACACGGTCACCAGGGACTACCTGTGCCGCAGGTATGACCCCTAGGACCACACTCAGCATATTTTCCTACATTCCCCCAAATTAGCCCATTTTTCTCAGCTGTTTCAATAATAAAAAATATAACAGAGAAAAAAAGTCCAATGCAAACTATTAGCCTTTCCCTCAGACCTTCCAGCAGACCAGGGCAGAAGCACACGCACAGGAACATCGATGCCATTCCCATGGGAAACTCCGAGAAGACCGGGAGCAGCTTCACGACATGGGGACACCTTTCCTGTTATGGGGTTGATTTCTGATAGACCCGACAAGCGCAGAAGAAGCCACCATGGTGTAGTGGGGCTGTTGGGTGTCAGAAGAGGCAGGTCCTTACACACAGGTAGTGCAGGCAGCGCTGCCCTCCCGCTGTCCCGGCATGGAGCAGCCAAGCCCCGCGGCGCAGCTGAATGGAGGTGAAATACTTTCCAGAGCTAAATAAGACATGTCACATAACCAGTCAGACCACCGACGTCCTCTGGGCTGGGAACACGCTTGCTGAAAAACAAAATAGAAGCAAAATCCAGGATCCCTCCCCTAGGAAGACAGGGATGAGAGAAGGGAGAGCCTGGAGCAGCAGTGGCCTCGCAGGATCAAGGCTCAGCACCGCCGGCAGAGCAGGACACGGCTGCCCAGCCAGTGATTTCGTTTACTTCAGTGGAGTTAGGCCAGGAATGGACTTGGCCCCAGCATGTCTGAGGGTTATTGTATCTGCATTCCCCCATGCATATACTGTCGAGATGTATTAACTTCCTTAAATGTACCAGTAAAACAACCTCTTATGATACACTTTAATGAACTTGTACAGTAGCCAACAAATTGTGCATCATATAAAACCCATTCGGCCTTATAGACTCTCTGGCTATTTTGTAATAACTGCAATTTGCTTCTGCTGAAGCAAGATAACCAGGGTTGAGAAGTCAGGCTTTGCAGAAACCTAAATATTTGATTTGGGGGGGAAGTGGATGGGAGAAGGAAGAAAGGGGCCTCTGGGAGCTATTTATGGGGTCAAAATAACATGGGACCTGTTCTTCTTGTAGCATTTCCACTATCAAGGAAATGAAATACTGTGAGAAGCCCAGCGCTTGCATTATTTTGGCCCCATAAATGGCTCCCTGAGGCTTTCAAAAGCCCGTGAAAAACAAACACAAATACAAATAAATGCTAATACTGGAAACGTAAATACTAAAACCTGCCCGTGTCCCTGGAGGAAAGGACTCACAAAGTCCTGACTGCCCTAAAAACAAACAAAAAAAAAGACGGGGAAAAAAAAGACGATGGAACAGGAACATCTGCTGAAGCCATGAGGAGAAAGTCACTTCAGGGGAGCTGGAAACAGCCTTGCCTGCACTTTTGACAGTAACAGTAATGGGCACCGCTGGCATCACCCAGGGTCCCAGAATAACAGGGATTTTCAGGGCACACGTGCTTTCCGCTGCGGTGACGGCAGCAGCACTAAGAATCCTCGCTGCTGCTGGCATAGGGAGGAGCTGTGGTCCAGAGCAGGGGGGGGAAAGTGCCACGATGGCCAACACCCATCCCCGTCCCATGGCCCTGGAGTGTCCAGCATGCTTAGGGGCTGCAGAAATACTGACACTGCTCAGAGACCTATGGGACACTGGAAGTGCTGCAGTGCAAATGCTGCTGCTCTCCGCTTGGCATTATTTCCAGCAGGCCCGCAGACCGGCACCAGCGCAGCCTTACTTACATGAGAAATTGAAAATGAATCCTCCCACCAAACATGGCTTTCTGCTAACACTCCCAACTGCCTGATGGTCCTGTCCCTTGTTCTGCTGTCCAAACCACTCTCTGGTGTCCCAAAGCTGGCTGCCAAGGTGGAGGAGAGGAGGAGCTCCTCTGAGGACAGCCCAGGGCTCCCAGCTCCAGAGGAGCAGTGACATCCCCAATCAGCCGCTGCACCTTCAATTCCAGAAAGCTCCACGAGCTGTCAAAAGACCTCTTCAAATCTAGAAAGGTATAAAGCCCTGCCAAGCTTAAATGTGAAACCATTTTACAGGGCGCATTAATTCAATGCCTGAAGAAAATCTATATAGCCCTCTTTTGCCCGGAACACTCATAAATTATGCTGCCTTTCTTATTCGTGCTCTCTCTGTAGTGGTCCACTTGAAGCCGTGCTATCTCCTTTATGTCTACTCAAAAATCTCATCTCCAGTGCATTATTTCTTCTAATGGTTTTTCCTTTCTCTCCGTTTGCTTTCCCCTGTTAAGCACAGTTTCAAAACATCCTCCAAAATCATTTGCTGGAAGAGCTGACCCTTTCCTCTTACCTAGCGAGGGCTGCCCAGGCTCCCGCGCAGCCCAGCGGAGCCACAGCCGGGATAAATGATACAATGACAGCAGCCTGATGTGTCAGGGCAGCGGGGAAGCGGCAGCAACTCTGAATACAAGAATTATTCTTCATCATCTCAAACTGTCACAACACATTACCCTCAAAGCCGCAGCTCGCTGAAGGAGTGACCCTGGACTGAATGGGAGAGTGCTTGGGGAAAGAACTAATTGTAGCCTCTTTTCACACGTCAGTCACTTTTCACAGCACCAAGCCTTTCAAGCTGAACTAATGTCAAGTTCCCTTTTCCTTTTGCTGGGCTGAGTATTTCTGATTTTTAAGGATGGCATATTTAAAGGAACAAGGTCTCTGGCGAGGGATGAGGCCGGGGAGGGGAGGAAGCATCGGAGTGAGCATGCATCCCAAAGTCCATCAGACGCCTGAAGACTCGTTAGGAATTAGGCAATTAACAAGTAGGAATGCAGGAAGTGGGGTAATGGCCAGCAGGGCTCGAATCTCCTCGATTTCATTTCTGTCATTCACAGCAATTGTTTTGAGGAACTTTTCAGGCTCCGCTATGCACCCTCCCCGAACTCAGGATGCAAGACGCTGTTTTCCAGCAGTGGGGAAGAACAAGGTGCCGCTCACCAAATCCACCTCTCCCCTGTCACGAGCAGTTTTTGACTCAACAGCTAGAAGGCCAAAATGAGAGCTTCATTTGAAAATCAAAGATAATTCCCTTCGTTCAGAGAAGTGAGAAGACTCCCTGCAGACAGAGCTCTCTACATGACAGCCTGGTCTGAGCTCCTGGGCAGGCACACGTAAGGGCCCTTCAGACCTTCTTGTCTTTAACCAAAATCCTAAAACACTCTACAGCAAGGACTGATTTTTCACCCTTAGATTTGCACGATGCCTGTCACAGGGGACTTCCAGAAACGACTGGGGCTCCTGAGTGTTACTTATTAACTGTAATGAATAATAATTACGTAGCTTCTGCCATCTGGATTCTCATTCAAAAGGATCCCATATAAAGCGAACGCTAAAAGGCAATTTGTATTAACACAATGGAAATTTTGAGGAGCTCTTAAACTGTTTGTAATTTACACACTGCTCCCCGGTGAATGGATCAGTTAAACATTTTTATTTTACTGATTGCTGCTGAAGGGAGAGGGATGGGCTCCCATGGAGGAGCTCACACTGTATGCCACACACACTTTTACACGTAAGCACTCCATCCTGCAGTGCTTAGGCAACACCTCAAACTCAGCTGGACACCTTTGGCTCTATTTCTGCATGAACATTTACTACGAACACCAGGACTGGTCCCCACGGGAGCTGCCTGCGATGGGCACAGCGCAGCCCAAGGCAGAAAAGGGCTCAAAAGCTGATTTGAGGTCATAAACTGAACCGGGATGCAGAAATACTGCCCCTAACACAAAGGCTTGGAAATTGCATTACTGCTACAGCAGTTGTAGGTTTTTCCTGGGTACTTTTTTTTTTTTTTACGAAATGCAATTATGCTAACGAGGGAGCTCTAATTATAACCCATCTCCATCACCCTCGGCGGCTGCTCCGAGGCGAGGACCTGCGGCGCTGGCTCCAGCCCCGCTGGCGGCTGTGGTCCCGCACAGGGACCTGCGGGCGGTGAGGGCAGGGGGGCACCGCACCCCCAGGGGAACCGGCCTGCTTGGGTATTCAGATAAGCAAAACCTGTTAATATTAAATTGTAGTGAAATGGAAGTGGCAAACACTCATTAAAGCTTTAAATTTTCCGAGCTCCTTTTAATTTGGGAAGGTTGAGAAGAAATTTCTGGGCAAATGTATTTGTATATTGCTCTTTTCCAAGGGGTGCACAGACAGAAAGTCGGTTCCCAGCTTTGTATATTCCGATAACGTTTACAAGTTAGTATGATTATGATTATGATAATGTTTCAAAGTCAATTAAACCTGTTTTCTGCCCCAAGCCCTGCTCCTACCAAAGCCATTAACCCACGGCAGTTCCCCTCCTGTTTGGGTAACTGGTGCAGGCAGCTACGGCGACTGGTTTCCTCCGATGTTTTGGGTGGTTCTGATAGACCTGTTCCTAAAAAAAATTATTCTCTTTTTCAGCAGTTTGAAAAAAGAGATTTTAAACTCAATTCAAATGAGGAAATGTAACACTATGGCATCTGAACACTGAAAATCAATCCTGGTATTAAAACCCTTTCGTCCTGCTGCATCCTAGAAGATGCTGAGACGCTGCAGAAGCACCTACATTAAATCTGCAAAGTAAAAAAGACCAAAAGACCAGCAAACACTGCCTGAACAACTTCTCTGAAATCAGAATTCAGTGGCCTATGTAAAATATTAGTTACTGTCAAAGTATCTTACAATAACTCTAAAGCTGAATCCACCCAGAGCTCATTAGTGCCATGCACTTGGAGATGAAATCTGGCATGTTGGAAAAAAGGTGGCAGGTTCTAGCAAGGAGATGAGCAGCTACAGGAGGCAGGAGATAACCAGGGGAATGAAGACTGAGCCTTCTGAACATCAGAGCCCCTTCGAGACGGCAAATTTCACTTCTAGTGCCTTATTTCAATGCGAAGATGCCGAACAACTAACACTTACAAAATGGGGAGGACATCTGAACTTACATAAATGTCTGGGTTTACTTCAGGCACGAAGAGATTGTTGAGATACGGACAAAACATTTTCATGCATGAACTTCTAAAGAATTTGTCTAGCAACAGGAAAAAAAAAAAAAAAAGGCAAGCAGCTTGTTTTTTTTCCTTTAAAGAGAGAACCCAAAAAGCTCCATACAACCTGAGTCCATGGACTAAGAGACCCAAGACTTCGGCATCTTGCCAGACTTGACTCTGAGCATTTTATGGAAGGTTAAAAGTGCAGTAGATAAAGGACTACCATTTAGAGAGAGAATATTCCTCATGATAGGCATTTTCACAATGACTGCAGTGCTTTTAAAAAATAATCTCAAGTTTCCTAGAGCTGTATATTTTTGTAAAGAGGTTTAGGATGCTGTCCTACATAAATGGCACTTCAGGAAGATGAGTTACCGACTCTACTGAGCATGTGAAATTTCAAAAGCTAGAAGAGTCAAGTGCTTATAGAAGACAACTTCTCTAGTCCACCCACATCATGGAAGCCTGTGACTCCTCGTGCAAGACTTTCTGAAGAGTTTTTAAAAAAAATATGCAGACATGGCTATTTGGTTTTAAAGGAATTCCCTCCTACCCCATCTTGAAAGTTTCAGTATGCCTCTACTATAAATCCTATAATGGACCTTCTATAATACACGCTTTCCTGTAGAAGCCAGTTTGTATACAAGTTTTTTAATGTATTTAGGCAGAATTATCTTGTCTCTTCAGTTACGCAAGCAGCACATCTGTGTATATCAGACCAAAAGCATTTGCAGAGAAAACACTGTATTAAAATTCCTGGGTTTGGTCTCTCATTCCCAGGGTTATGGGAGTGCCTCGGATTGCTCAACAGTGACCCCTCTGTCAGCCTGTGACTCCACAATTGGTAACACAACTTCAATGTAACACGCATGTTCACGACACCTACCAGCTCTGTGTCCTACACCCTCCAGACTCTTTAGATCTTGCTCAGGAGTTTTGGAGATTATGCTCCTGTTCCAGAAACCACCACGTCTCTATCCAGAGCAGGTCTGGACCCAACGAGTGGTTCTAAGCATCACCCTTCAACCAGAGCTGGAGCCACTCGAGATCTCGGGGTGAGGGCGGCTGCAGCAAAGACACCACACAGGAGTGTGATGACTGGGAGCACTCGGGGAGCGTCAGGGGTCCCTCCTCTCCCAGACTTGGCTGAACACTCCCAGCAAAAAAAGCTGGGTAAGGAAAAGCTGCCTGAAGGTCAAAACCACAAACTTGGTGATTACCTCAAGGTCTGGGCAGCCCCATTCCAATATGCTGAATGGGGGATTTCAGACACGCCTGACCCTCCTAACTTAAACAGTTTCTTTCATGTCTAAGACCTAAGTTTTTTTTTTTTTTCCTCTTGGGATGCTCTCTCAGTTATTTGGTCTCCTTAATAAGCCTCACTTAGGACGACGAGGCAATCCTGGAGGAGGACAACCTCTGTGCTTGAAGTGTGCCTCTGTGTGCATCTCGCATACGCGCATTGTGTGCTTCTGACACAAATGTATTGCCGAGTTCATTTTGAAAGTATAATATTACAAAGCAAAATAATTCTGGCACAACTTCTAGTACTTCTGACATGAACCAGCCTTTCAGGCCAGTGAGGAAAGCTACTGAGAGGCTCTGGGCTGTCTCCCCAGCGCAGATTGATGCCGAGAAGGAAGCTAGACCAGACTGGAATTTGGGTTTGATTCAAAGGAAAAGTTAAAAGTTTGGGGGGAGCAGATGCTCAGCTGGTCCAAATCAGAAGATTTTCGTTGAAGCTCACGAAATGATGTCACCACGGACCTTGTCTGCTCATCTAAATAGTTCAAGGCTCTCAGATCTGAAAAGCTCAGGTGGAGATCTAAGGAGCAGAGGTCTCCTCCTTTTATTTCCCTGGCACTGGTTTTAGTGTTGCTGAGAAACTCCAAACCCGTCCAAAAAATCCTAGTACAAACGCGACTTATTTGGTCTATTTAGTCAATTATTTTAAAGATTATGTTGCCATTGCTGCTTTGAGCAGACCGATTTTCCAAACACAGACCTAATTTTACAAAGCACTCAAAGCTCGCAGTAGTACTGTTAAAATCATGTCTCTACCTAGACTGAGTATTAACTGAGCCTGGAAAAACAAGAGGCCAACCTTGCGGGCTCACTCTCTTGCAGGATTGCTTGAGGCTCTTAATACACTCTGTCTTATTTATATAGCTCCAAATTCTGATGTTACGACATAAATATGAAAGAGCTTTGATAAAAATGACATCTGAAGCTTAATCTGACCCTTTGTTAATGGAGGTGTTCAGCACTGCGGTTCGCATTCGTTCTTACGAATCCAGGAGGCAGCTGAAAGAAGTCAACTGGATGTTTTCACTGGTTAAAAGTCATGCTTTAAAAATCATTCCAACTGTTGCTTCTTTGATACTTTGCCTTCTTAATTACACTTTTGCAAGCACTGTCAAACCTGTGAATGAGGCTAACTCTTGTGTGAAATCTAAAAGACCTAATAGCAAACCAAGGCATTCCTCTGGCCACGTCCCACATAAAAGGCAATTTAAATCATTACAAGCTATGCAGATTCTGCCTTGTACATGGGCATCTGGCACTGAATTTAATATAACTACCTGTTCTTCATGTTGTGAAAGACCTACCTGTTCTTCCACAGCCTTCGCTCACATTCTGATGGGTGACCAGCCACATCTCCCAAAGACAAACCGAAGAAACAACACATTCATAGAATCATCAAATCATAGAATCACCAGGTTGGATGGGCATGACATAATCTTAAGTATTTTTTTTTTTTACGAGTGCTGATTAAAGTGNTCTAAAAGACCTAATGGCAAACCAAGGCATTCCTCTGGCCACGTCCCACATAAAAGGCAATTTAAATCATTACAAGCTATGCAGATTCTGCCTTGTACATGGGCATCTGGCACTGAAGTTAATATAACTACCTGTTCTTCATGTTGTGAAAGACCTACCTGTTCTTCCACAGCCTTCGCTCACATTCTGATGGGTGACCAGCCACATCTCTCAAAGACAAACCAAAGAAACAACACAATCCTGGCATGACATAATCTTAAGTATTTTTTTAAGTGTGTGGATAAAAGTAGCCCTAAGTGAAGGGAAAAAAGCCCATCTGCATTTCAGGGGTCCATCCCTCTACAATTCATCTACCCACTGCTGCAGGTGAAGTCTGCAATGTTAATTTGTCATTTGATTAGCGGCTCCAAACATCATTTCCACCTGACAACCTGGCCTCAGGGATGGGACTAGCTGCTCGGTGAGGCTCGTGTGTGGTGGGAATAGATAGGAGATGCCGTTCATGAGGATGCTGTGCCCTGTCTTAGGAGAAAATCGGAACAGCACCACATCCAAGCATCCTTCCACAGGACGCTGTGTGGCATATTTCTGGGTCTCCCAGCATGGTGCTATCTGCATTTGGTTAGGGAACTGCCACCATTTCCATCCTGCTCACCTCAACTAGGATTCTGCACGTGCTCGTCATCCCCAGCCGCCCACCGCTCCTCCGAGTTGAAGCAGAGGGAATGGGGCAGGTCCTGGCTGCTGACCCTGCTGGCACCTTTCTGCCTCTGGCCTTCCCAGAAAAACATCTTTGGAAACAGTTAAGAGAAGTGATACTGACCCTTTCTTTTTCACAACACCATCAGCTTTTGGTGTAAACACAGAGTTCACTGTTGGGCAGATACTGAGAAAGTCACTGACCAAGGAAATAACAAATAAATACAAAAAATAAATACATTTTAAAAGATGGTACTTTAGCTGTGGGGGGCTTGGAAAATGATACAAAAGGCCTCTCATGGAAAAAAAAAAAGCAGTAAACAGTTTATATCCTGGAGCAGCCATTTTACAGGGTGGGTGGCTTTGTGGTGTGTCAGGAGGTGACACTCCACCAACCAGCAGTAGGAGCTCCCAAATTCCGAATCTTTTTAAAACAGCGAATGCATGCTTGAAAAAGAAATCATCCCTTTACCGCCTATTCTGTCTGCACACAAAACTAATTCCTTCGTTTCTCAGATGCGGGACAGACTGCAGGGAAGCTGCTCCCTGCCTGTGACGGGAAATGTCTCGCAGAAATCTCAGAGGCTCTCGCTTATGTCTCAGGAACACGGAGCAAAGACTAACAGCCAGCTAGCAACAAAGGGACCGCCGCCTCGTCTGAAGCGACAGGAATGAAATGCAGAATACAAACAACAGAAGTGGAGAAAAAGCTATTTACATTTTTTACAAGTTTTACTCTAAATTAGCTTAAGCATTACTAAACATATAATTACCAATAACGTAATTTAAGAGGGCACCAGCAGAAATATAGAAAAAAAAGCAGCTGGTCTATTATCTTTTTTTTGTCTTTGCTTTTCACCTCAACATCTTTTTTTCATTCTTTGTGAACACACAACTTTTACACAGCCCCATTTTAATAGAAAGAATATGTCTCTAGAGGTTTCAACCACTTGCATGAACCTCCGGAGGCATCCTGAACACCTTCCACTTCTGCTGGGGCAGCAGCAGCGAATGGTTTCTCCATTTGTAAAGTGCTTCCAAGTGATTTGTCATTTTTCTTACTCATAGGTTTTTTTTGTCAGCTGATTGTGCACACGATATTGAGCAATAATAAACAGAGGAGGACGAAAACTGCTGCAGCCTGAGAAGTGAGCTCAGGATATGATTCCTCTTCACCGGATGCCTGGAAGATGTCACTGAAATTCTCTCTCCCTTAGTGCAACCCGTGTGGAGCCAATATGAACTCCCAGCAAAGTGCTTAAAAACCCATTATTTATAATAACTGTTAAATGATGAGACATTGTTTACCCAGATTGCAAGATAAATTCTCACTTACAGAATGCTCGCCTGACCGTCCTGAACGTCATCTGGTTTTTATTTAAATGCAAAATGTAATTAGGCTCCCAATAACACAGCAGAAGAATTCAATAAGATAGGGCTTTTCACTTACAGTTTAATATTAACATTTTCCCATAAATGTTAATGAATAAAAGTCTACTGTTTTATATATTATCCATGGTGGGGAGACAGCAGGCTAGGAATGGAAGGAAAGCTAATCTTTTCATAGCACAAATTACAATCTATATCTCAAGGAGAACTAACTGTTCCCAGCATTGCCAGGGACCTGGACACAACGCTGCTTCCTCCTGGGTAGCCACCAGACCTGCTCCCTCACAATGTGCTCCAGGGAGTCTCCCTCCCTGCTGATCAGGGAGATCCTCCCCTAACCTCATAGGCCCTTGTTTTTTTTTTGTTTTTTTTTTCCCTCTCTCTCTCTCTTCCCCGTTTCCTCTCCTCACTTCCCACTCTGATAGTCTTAGACTCCACTGTGGATAGTAAGGCTAGATTATTGGAAAAATCAGGTTACTATTTGTCTGATGCTCTGTTAGAGAAACGCAGGGGGCTGATGAAGGGCAATTGCAGGGCTACAGTGCTATGATAGGTAAAGATAAGGTGTCTGAATGGGTGGGAGAAGACCCTTGGAGCTGGTGGAGGTGGCACTTGTGCCTCCCGATGCCAAAGCACGAGGAGCAGATTCCACTGTGGAAGAGGGGCCTCTGCTGCTGAGAGGACTGAAGGTTGCAGGGCCAGCGGGCTGGCTCACACTGGAATATTTTAATTGTTTTAGCTTTTGACCTTAGAATCACAGAATCATAGATCATCAGGTTGGAAGAGACCCACCGGATCGAGTCCAACCATTCCCACCAATCTCTAAACCATATCCCTCAGTACCTCATCCACCTGCACCTTAAACACCTCCAGAGAAGGCAAGTCAACCACCTCCCTGGGCAGCCCATTCCAGTGGCTAATGACCCTTTCTGTGAAGAATTTTTTCCTTATGTTGAGCTTGAACATCCCCTGGCAGAGCTTGAGGCCATTCCCTCTCATCCTGTCCACTGTCACTTGGGAAAAAAGGTCAGCTCCCTCCTCTCCACAACACCTGCTCAGGTAGTTGTCCATTTATTACTGGGGATTTTGCCACGTTAATACCTATTTTGCTGGTTGGTGACTCTTATTTTGTCGTATCTCTCTAAGAAGCATTCACTTAACAGTCTGACTGTTTAACAATTCACTGCATAAATTGGTTTTCATTCCATAGGCTCCTCTCCCATTTCCCCTGGTGAGGGCAAAGCAAAGCTTAGAAGAGTTTTGCAACAACTTGGGGCATCCTTTCACAATCCAGGGAACAACAGACGCCCTTGACATCAGCGTGATGTTCATGTTCTGCACGGGCAAGAAGGGGAGCTGGCAAATTGGCTGCATGTTGTTTTAAGATAATGAAAGGCTCAAATTTTCAAAGAGTTAATACAAGATGACCAGGAGATCCACGCTATAAGGCAAGTAGAAATGGGAGCAGCTGAGTAATCCCTGATGGTGGGACCAGGGTGGTGGCACATGGTACGGCTGGTCACACACCCTCAGCACACCCTCTGCTGTGACCCAAGCTGTGGCTCATCCTTAATGATGAGGATCCTAACGATTCACAGGAATCACATAAGGCTCTAGGGGGATTTCAGGGTGCTCTGGCCTCCCCGATGCTCAGATGGCAAAGCTGGAGCAGAGACCGAGAGGCACAAAGGCAGCAACAGAGCTGAGCTGAGTGGAGACGTGGGCCTTTGGCTAGCTAAGCCAGGCTTTGGGAGCAACGCTGCACACACCTAAAATCCCTCCTGTAGAAACCAGCAAAATACAGAAAGGCTCTCTGTGGCTGCTGGGCTTGGGAGGAGGGAGAGGAACTGTCTTGTCTTTATTCTGCCACCCGCTTAGCAGCTGCCACAAATTTTGGCTCACAAAACAGCTGTAAAAATACCAGTCCTGGTTCCAACGCTGCGAGACGAGGGCTTTCATACTCAGGAAGAGAGATATGCTTGCCTTAAGTTCTATCCTACGTAAAAATCCCATGCAAAGACTCCTGAAAGGACTCACAATGTAACTGTAGAAATTAGAAATGGAAAAATCCCCTATGGCTGCCTAATCTCCTCACCCTGCTCAGTGTGGGACCGCTCAGTGTGGGGCAGGCCCCTGAATTTGGACTTTTTAAAGGGAAGATTTAACAAACATTGAGCAACGTTTCTAAATATTTAGAAAACCCAAAATAACAGATTTCTAAGCCAAGCTGTACAAACAGAAAATGCATTCAGAAAACTGTTAAAAATCAACAGCTTTTGCATGCACCAAAACACACTTTGAAAAGCAAGCATCACCTCGTGGGCTCGATGCTGCAAACAGAGCGGTAAGGATGCTCGCATCTTTTGCAGAATCAGGCCAAATTGGATACCTACCGTGCCTTCCTCTTGTTCCTCTTGAAATCAATAGCAGTAGCCTCAGTGATGCAAAATGCTTAATGCTCAGCAAAAGAGGTAAATGTGAGCAAGGCCAAGCTAGACAGAATGGGGCTTTACATTTTCCCATGAAATGCTTAAGCGTTGCAGTAGGAAAATTAATTAGCTTAATCATTAAGAAGAAAAACCACAAAGCAAAGCAAAGCAAACCAAAACCCAACACAGTAACAAAATTCTAAGGAGGAAGGGCACTGTTTCTTTGTTGACTACCTTGAGACAAAGCACTAGAAGAAAAATGTCCAGTTCCGATAATGTCATAACCCGATTACAGCCTGCACAGAAGAGCTAAAACACTTACAGAACAATGAGTAAGAAATTAAGTTTTAAATTGAGTGCTGGTCCTATCTTGTGTCACTTCTTTATATTCTAGTAGAAAAGACACTGCTGAGCTCATTTCATATACAGCAGCATGAGATGGCTGGATGCAGACATCATTTACTCATCTCATATATGTTTCCCCCCATTTCTTTCTCCAGGAGAAATGACAAATCTAGAAATGTGACTGCACTTTGTTTTATTATGATATTGATTTTTCTGCAAAGGGAAAGTGCATTTGTCCCCCAGGTCTGCGTGCTGGCAAGAAAGGGTTAACAAAATGTTTATCACAAAGCTGGCTTCAGAGTTGAAAGTAATGTGATCAGTAATGAATTTTGTGTTACATTAGGTTGTATAAATGGACAGACAAGCGCAGACAACAAGTGGCCAGGAGTCGGGGCTAATCTAATGATGTAAAAATAGAGACAGCACCAATTATACTTGGGGCCAGCTCAGAGCTCCTGCAGGGACTGCAAATGAATAGGTACAAATCAAATTACTGACTAATAGACGCACTACAAGAGAGGGCAGTCAATGCTAAATACATTAGGGCCTTGTGACCTCTCTGCTCTGAACAGCAGAATCCTAAATTTGAGTTAAAAAAAAAAAATCAAAGAAACTCTTGTTCGTTTCAGGAGAGAAATAGAACAATGTTATTTGTGAAATGATTTGAGATGCTTCAATATTTTTTTGTTTTGTTCCTCTACGAACATGTTATGTACGTAACCCTTTGAAAGCAGACAGAGGGCTCGCTTCTAAACAAGGAGAAATATTCTTTGTGCAAAAGTTAAGACCTGATAACAATGCAGTTATGTTACATACCAAAACATTTCAAAGCCATGTGCCTCTTTGGGGTGATGTTTTTTACTGCTACTTCACCGGCTGTGTCTGTATCAAAAATAAAATATTTCTTAAAAAATTGCCTTGATTTAATAGTAAGAAAAAGAAAAGGAATGTCCCCACACCACAACTGTTAATAAGTAAATGCAGCTGATCAACTTCTTATCAAATGGCAGAAAGTCAGAGTTGTCTCGTGGTATTAATACTCTCTTTAGAAGCTGTTCTACGAACAGCAATGAACCTCAATTCACACCAGAGCCATTTGTGGTATTCGCATTCAGTCCCACCCCGCTCCCTTTAAATAATGTTTGACCTGGAAGAAATTCCACTAGAAATTCCCAGGGGCTGGTGGTGAGGCAGATTTGGAGACTTGCAGAATGGAAGGGGAGTTAGAAATGCCCTTGTTGGCCCAGGCAGGGCTGTTGGATGGGGCTGCCCCAGGGACAGAGAGGGTGAGAAGCCCACACTGAAGTGCTTGGTGCCCCGCACGGGGTGGCTGCGCTGTTGTTGTGTGTTGCACACGAGAAATAATTTCATAAAATCATATTAAAACGTGTTCACTGCAAATGCTGCTCCTCTTCTCCAGCTCTTAAAAAATGGTGGCCCCTAAAGAGCCCTGAATTTTCATTTAATTGTTTGATCCAAATAAACCTTTTTGTAGGAAGAAATGCACTGAGCTCTCAAACTTATTTGAGGGGGGTAATTTAATCTCTGACCCTGGGATGAATATTCTGAAAGTTCAAAGGCTGCTTTTAGCATCAGTGTTATTTGATACGCCAGCGTGTGTGCTGCCCAAGCTGATTGTGCATTGAACCTATGCAGAAACCTCTTTGCAGAAAGACTCATCAGAGGGAAAATCAATTACTGTGTGTTCCTATATTCCACGTCCATGTTAGAATTAAGACCGACTGAGGAGAGGGAAGGGAAAAATCGTCTTGGAAAAATTAAAAGGAAGAGGAAGGAAAGAGAGGAGGAAGGAAGGGATGGAAAGACACCTATCTAAGCCCTGACCCTATATAGGGCTAACACTGTTCCTGAAATGAAGATGTACATATCTATCCAGGTGGCTGCTCATCTCTGAATGCAGCCCGTTACCACAGGCATTGTCTTTTGGAAAAAAACAAAACCAGGAAGGATGCTCCTTGCAGGGGATCAGAGGGCAGTGGCTCACCCCTCTTCCTTAGGCAGAGGCGCATGCTTCCCACCTGAGTCAGGTACGCCAGAAAGCGTGTGACTTCACCTTTCCAAACGTCAGATTTCACATAAAGATTGCAAAAACACTCTCCTGCAAAGCTCAAGGGTGTCAAGACCCAAGTTAGGCTGAGGCTGGTGCAACCACACGGCTTCGGCTGGAAATCGGGATCCCAACTGCCCTTAGTGCCGATCCTGGCTTTTGTATGGGCTGCTCCCTAACAGCACGTCTAATTAGCTCCACTTACTTACATCCCATTAATCAGGTTAAAGAGTTTGCTTCAACATACGAGCTACCTTCATCGCATTATGAGTTTGTTCATGAAATCTGGAAGGAATCCAGACAGTTCCTCCTGCGGGCCAGGCACAGGGCACTCAGCGGCTTTCGCACCTCACCTTTGGCTTCCTGCAGGTGGTAGCTGACAGACTTGGAGCTTTGGAAGAAAAAGAGCCATGCTTTTGCTTCATTTCATTTTTTTTAACTGAAACTTTATAAAGGGCTTTAAACATCTTGCTTTAAATTCTTCAGACCTTGTGGGATGTCTTGACCATGATGCCATACTCACTTCCTTCCCTATTCAGACCGACAGCACTGGTTCTGAGATGGAAAATCTGTGGGATGCTTTGCAGTTTTTAATCTAGGCTCTTACTGCAAGTTAGTATGTATTCCTAAGACAGGGCAGACAGAAAAATGTTACTTTGCTCCATAAGCTGCAGTGTAAACTGAGCCATCACAGGGTAGTGGATTTCATGCTGAATTAAAAGAAAAAAAAGGATACATGCCCACAAAAAGCAATTCTACTGTTATATGTCCACAAAACAGTTCCGCCACTTGTAAAATGCTGCAGCAATGTGGGTTTGGGTATGCTTTGTCAAAATAAATTAGATATGACTAGAAGTACAACATTCAGGCAGCCAAACAAATTGTAACAGAGAAGACACAGCAGACAGGCATGGACTGGAATTGAGCACTGCAAACACACTAAACCCCATCCTGCATCTCCACTGCTGCCCAGACTCCAGTGGTTCCTTCTTGCAGAAAAACCAGGGGTCTGACAGTGGCAGCAGCATATTTATCACTAAAGGAAGTTTGCAGTATTGCCTATCCTGACCAAACAACCTGAGCAGCGACGAATACTCATTTATTTTATATATTGACAATTCTCCCTTGGAAACCTGTCTGTTGTGTTAGTCTCCTCAGGAATAAATCTACCCGTCTGTCACTGTGCCATGTGCTTTATAGTAATAAACCTCCGAAAATGTAGGGTTTGACTTGGTAAATCACGTGAAAGTCAAGTCTGAACCTGTGCGTAGATTTAACATCCAGCTAAACCTTTCACCCAGGTCAAAGGAGGGAGGAGAAGCTGGGAGGAACTCCCCAGGGTTGAGAACGCCTTTCCTCCTCATGCTGCTGATGCAGAGCGGCACCATTTCATGCTCACTGCTGTCCTGGAGTCAGTAACCCCCTTCTGGGATTGACTAACAGATCCACTGGTTTTATTTCAGCCCACATCTTAAGTTGATGTGACTGGGAGTCTAATGAATTTGGATCCCTGGGATGTACACAGAGGATGCTGTAACTCTGCAGGAAGAACCCACATCAGCATCACGAATGTGGATGTTGCCCTCAGCCCAGGGTAGGTGGGTAGAGAGTGCAAGGAGAATCTATCTCCCGGGCTCCAGCACATTTAACTCCCACGGCACCGAAACAGGGGACAGGTAGAGAAACCATCTCCCACTGATAGTTCAGAAAACATCCTGTCATTTAGACTGTAAAGGCTTGGTCCCCTCTTATAGCCTAATTTTCAATATTATGCCTAGAAATGACCAAAATGCATTTAAAAGCTTAAGAAAAGGACTTTCTGAAGGAATACATAAATCAGAGGATTTACTGATTACAGTAATTTTGGAGGGAAAGATCTCTAGCATGGGCTGACAATTTTTGCATGTCCAGTTGGAGTGGAATATTCAGAGACATTTGTCCCCTCAAAGCAGTTTCATAAATCACAATACTAGTCTTTTTTTCTTCATTTCAGAATGCAAAGCAAAGCTCCAGCACATACTCAGATACTACACTGGAAATGTAAATATTGTAGCTGCTCGAAAACAAAGCTTTGCAAGCAAAAGAGGTCACTGACCACTAACATTTTGTAAGTAAGCCTTATTTTTTTTCCTTTCAGTGAGAGTTTGACAGAAACTGAAACAGCAAAAACATCTTTTTGCATCTTTGCCAATTTACGCCTTCTTTGGAATTAAATATGTATCTAGGCTGACAGTTTATGTACAGCAGACTCCACTTAAGATAGACATGGGTCATCTGGGTAATTGGATGACAAGGAGAAAAGCTGGTTTCCCAATCAAGTCAACTAGCTAGATGACTGGAGTTATCATTTAGGTCACAAGGAAAATAGATTTCTGGGGGGTCATTTTCCAGATCTGCTTCTTCTACCATTCACTGTTTGACGGCCCTTGGCAACTAGCTGGAGTCAGAGATGGAAAAGATCCACCAGGCCATCTAATTCTTCTTCCTTGCAAATTCTGGATTATTCTTCATGAGGTTTGCATCCTCCAATTTGGTGTCTCCTGTACAGCTAACCTTCAGGTCATTTCTACCTCTGTCGGTAGCCGGGACCACTGAACAGTGAGGCATTCCCAACCCTGCACTGCAATGCGATGCAGTAGGCAAGAAACAAAGACGCTGAGAGTATCTGCTCCCCAAAGTGCTCTGTGCACCACGAGCACGGCATTTCCTTTGCGCTTCTGCAGCATATCAGCCCTGATTACTATATAAATCTACGTGTCAGCTATGTCCTAACAGTTAAGGCATTAAAAGAATCTATTTATCTCTTGCCATTAAGTGCATGTCAGGACCGGTTGAGCACTTGATAAAGCCTCACTGTCCACCCTGTTGTCCACACAGCGGACTCGAGCACTGCACATGAATATATCTTCACACTCAAGGGCAGAAATTTTCATTTAATTCATGTTTCGGTTTCAATAAGACTGCAAGTTTCATTAAATCTCTGTAAAATGTGTTTAAGGACTGAAAAGAACCCAAGCAACACAAAGAAGGGTTAAAGGCATGCATAACATAAAGGCATGCAGAAGTTAAGTAATTTTAGGATTATTAGAAGGAGATTTAAAACTTCCATGATTTTGAGGCCAACACAGAAACATAAACACTGTCACTGGCACCAGTTCTAATATATAAATCAACTACCAACAAGCAAACTTAGTGTCCCTTTCTGCTGAACTCTTTGCTATCATTTCATTGAGGTGAGCAGACAGCTGATAATCCAAGACAAAAACCTGAAAGCCTTTTGAAGATAATTCAGTTCAGTCTACGTTTGTTAATATGCAAGTGGTTTTGGGGGAAGCGAAAACTATACTGCATGTTTTGAGCCAACAAAGACACCTCTCCTTTGAAGCCAAGGTATCGTACCTCCAAACTTCTCTTCCCCATTTACTAACCAGCAGAGAGATGCTAGCGCTTTACTGCGCTGCACAGCCTGACACGAGGGCAGCCACAGGCGTAATAGCGAGTGCTAGTCAACTCCCTAGGCAAGTGCCGTTTTCCAGGTATCGTCTGAGCAGGAGAGGACTTTTTATGGCCATCTGGTAAGAACAGCTCAAGAGCTGTTAGGGGATGGAAGTGGAAAGGGCATGGGAGTTCACAGCCTTATCACCAGGTTTCCTCTGCTGCACTGAGTCACCACACGCCCAAATCCTGAGAATAGAGTATGTTAGTGATAGAGAGAATCCCACGACAGGCAGGAAAACATAGAGCATAACGACAGCGAGAGGAGGGTAGTGGGACGGGGTGAGTTAGGTTAATGCTCGTGTTACTCACTACTGCTGCTTACGTTTGCTGCTTTGAGATGGCATCTATCTTACACTCACTACAAAGATTTATGTGCCTGGAGTAAAAGCAGGGAGAAATCCCTCTGGATGAATTTTAGCTCAGTGAAGGCAACTCTATAAACAGTTCTGTCTTTACACCTGCAGTACTGTGAGCCTGATCTCATGCAAAAGAAGCTGGCACTCACTGCTATCAGCTGGGTTTGGTGAAAATGGAAGAAAATACAGACTGTTGTCTCTGACAAAGTTCTCAGTTTACAATATAATATAATGTTAAGTCTCTGGGGCAGTCAGTGACCTTAACTTGGCATGTCTAGATGGCTGCAGTTTTCAGAGAAGGTATTCCCCTCACCTTTCCTCTGACATACACAGCCTGAGGAGAGCTAGTGTGTTATCAGAAGTGGATACCATCCCAAAGCTCACTCTGATCACAGTATGGGTCTGCAAGTGATGAAATACGTGTCTTTGTCCCTTTTCACAGCCTGTTTTTCCACCTTCGCAGGCTTTTACAGACATGTGCTCATTAAACTCCACACTAGCAAAGTGAGGAATCTCTACTCTCATTGCAGTGACTGAGCACTGGAGTCACGGGCATGTTAAGTGCCTCATCCAAGGCAACAAGCTGGTAAGAATTTGCACCAGATCTGTAGCTGAGACTCATACTTAGTGTTTAACCAGCTCTGTTAATACCAAATCTTAAGCCATCCCTTGACTCCATCCTTTTTCAAGATGAGAATCAGAGGAAAGACAATTTGCTAGGTGACAAGTTGGGCTGCGAAGGGTGTTTTACACCACTCAGCAGCTTGGTTATTGCTTTTTGTACAAGGGCTTAAATTCTTGTTCTTTGCAGCCTTCTCCAGACCGTGGTAGGTCACAGCAGTTTGGTGACCTGCTGTGGGCTTCAGGCTAACTTGGGACCCATCTGAAAAGCAGGGGGACGAGGCCTGATGGGGACCCCCTGAGTCTTCTCCAGCTGCAGCAAAGCAGAGCAAGGAGAACTCAAGCCAGCACAAACTCCTCAGCAATACATGAAGGCAACAGCAAAAGGAAGAGACATCATCTACTCTGCACAGCCTTCCTGGAACGTCCATAGGTCAGAAAATCCCTGTGTTTCTGCTACACCTTGTCCTCTTTTTCCTTCCCAGGCAAGTTGCCAGAAGAGTGACAAGAGAGCTGGCAGCTGATGTTAGAAGCCACCGTTCCCTATTAGCTGCTGGTCACCACACAAGTGATGCGTGGATCAAAGATGGGCCTGGTCCTTTCACTAGAGGACTTTTTTTAGAACAAGTCAAAATTAATTGAGACAATAAAGCCACAATAACTGCGCTTTCACATTTTTGAGCATCTCCTACTGCCAGGCCCTTTAACAGCAGCATAATCTCTGATGTGCCATTCCATTTATTTAAATAGATGATATAATTTATCAATATAATGGACGCTGATGAAGATGGATTAATTTGGATTACAGAACCAGCGCTTCGCAGTGGCTCTATTCAGGACACAAAAATGAGGATGTGTGTGATTATGACATTGTTTGGAGCAGGGTGGACAAAGGCAGCAATCTGCACAGAGGCTTGGATACTCCTGAGCTGGCAGGGGAGGGAGGGGAGCCCTTGTCACAGCTATATTGTAAGGAAGGTCCAAGCACCAGTATTTTATTTCAGGTTACTTTAGGCTTCTCAGACTCCGAGATCTACCATCTATGAGATGAGTTTACGTGATCTACCAAGATTTTCTTTTTATAAACGACTCGTCTCACACTGAGATCCCCATAAAGGTTAACTGTAATCAGAGAGGTAGCGTACAGAGAAAAGGAAAAGCAGAACTTAAAAAAAAAAAAATTAAAAAATCACCATTGGGTGAGATGTACGTGATCTCTGATCACACCTCTTCTTTGTACCTGTTCCTGATCCCACTATGTCCCTGCTGGGAGACTCGCACATTGCATCGGCCAGGCGCTCCCGAAGACCCTCTTCATTGTGCTCCATGGAAGACATGTGACGGAGACCGAAGTTCTCGGGCCAGCTCCCACACACCTCCAGCAAGGTCACGCTCCGGTCGAAGGCACCTTCAACAAACAAATGGGAGATGTTTGGGAGACCCTGGGACCAAACTACTTCAATACATGTTATTTATTACTTTGGAAAAAAGAGAAGCCTTTGCACTTTGGGTTCTTGAAAAGCTAATTTTAGCTAATTACTTAAAACGTTGGTGTTAATAGCGCAGTGGGAGCAAATAAGGCCCTAAGCACTGAACAGCTTTGACCAAGCAGCTGTAAGCAAAAAGGTTAAATTAAAAATAAAGACCTAATCCTGGTTTCACATTAGTGACAGTCTGAAAATCAGCATAATGGTTCTGATGGAAATGACAACAGAATCAGGAACTGCAATGTTAAAAACCTGCATGTATGTTATTCAGTACAAGTTGGATGACTAGAAGTTATTCTTAAAGTTGATCTGCCTTTCACTGGCTGCTACTGAGCACTCATTCTGGACTCATCCTTCTGGACTCATCCTTCTCATTCTGGACAACTGGAAAGATTAATTTTGTCTTTGCTAAGGGGCATAAATTTTAGTCAATATGCTTTTCTTGCTCAGTGTGATAGACTGATGGGGAAGGACGGCTTGCCTTCTGCCCTCTGTGGGAAGTACATCTGCTCAAGGGAAAATGCAAACCCTTCTTTCACTCTGGGATATCTGTGGATTTTTTTCCTGTTCCTACGCTGTAAGATTTTAGGTCAAACGTGAGCTAACAGAGACTCTCATCAGCAGTGGTTTACTGAAGATGCCGGCTATCCCGATGGAGCCCACATACCTACAAAAGGTACTTAAAATAACTCCTTAACTTGCTGTTATTACCTCACTCACAGCACGGGATGATGTTCTGCTGAATGCAAAGATTAGATCCTGAATTAAAGATCGCTTCAAAGTACAAATTAAAATTATTCTACCTTATTATTATACAGCGAGTCTTCTGCGAAGGCTTATTTAAATCATTCCCACTTGGAACAAGATTACAGTTATGCTTTGTTGCTTCAAGCACATACTATTTACTCGACTATTAGGTAACTAAATATGCAGCATTTATTGTGCCTGGTTTCTGCCAGCCTACGGAGGGGGAAAAAATGCAAATGCCAATGTTTCTCAAAGTTAAAAGTACATGAAACACGTCCTTGTTATCGGGCCTTTGGTTTTCCCCTTTGATCAGCCGTCAGAAACTATCTACACTTGTAGTCTGTGACTGTACAGCTTCACAGCACACTCCCTGCCACTGACAGGTGGTAATAGAAAGGGTGAGAGACCAAGCCCCGCGGCAGGCGTCCCTTCCTCTGATAACGTCCAAAGTAGCGGGTGATAACCGTTAGTAAACACTCGGGCGGCCGGTTAATCCATACATCAGCAAAGAGGGGCAGATAATTTTGAACTCTAATGGCATGGACAAAAGCACCAGGGCTGGCATTCAGGGATTTATATGGGCTGCAATGGTGACTTCTGGCTCCTGAATTTCATCGGCGCGCACAGCTTTGATTTATCTCTTTGCCTGGCTGCAGAGTAGATTCCTGGCACTAGAAAACCATCAGCGCTAAAATGGACCTCTACGAAATGGGACCGTGGCTCTTATGTGATACACGCACTTGAACTCTGGATGAATCCCAGTTTAAACTGAGAGGAGGAATGACCAAATATTTCAACTTTTTAATGAGTCTTTGGATTTATAGGGTAAGGCCGGTCTACTAATTTTTTTTTAAAGCGAGGGTTCTTGAGGCTTGTTTGAGAAAATGCAGCGAGGAGGCAAAATAATTTCAATGCTGTTTATGTCTCTGCAACATTTCCATGCTGTCAGTTATCCCAACTGCAAGGAGAAAATTAAATTCTGGTCTTTATTTGAAGTTTCTCTTTTCAAGTCATCCTTCTACGGTTCTCTATGACGGAGACCCTCACTCCACATATATTCCAAGACCCCAGCCATTTAAGTTCTTTCTGATAGGGCTGTTCATGGAGAGCTATGGAAAATGTTTAAATCCCAAACCCCCAGGGTGGCAGCAGGGAGATGATGAGATCCTGTAGGATCAGAGTTGTACCAGCAATGAGAAATCTCTTTTTTACTGGTGTCCATGCTTATTCTGAAAGTGAGAAATGGAAGCATTTCTGCTCCTGTAAGCAGACATATGAATAATAAGGTAAATGGCTTTTGAAGCTCTGCCAAGATGCCTGCATACGTGTAGAGGGAGAAACTTCATAGAGTGCTGGTCTCTGGCTCCTGAGATACTTGAGTGAGAGCAAAGGAGACAAGTGCAGTGTTACCTCTGCCATCAGGGCCAAGAGCTGCCAAAACTTCTTAGCAGCAACGTGTGAGGTTGCGAGCGTTAATGTAAATGCAGGTTAGAGGGATTAACTACACACAAAGTTTTCTTGTAAAAAACTGTAAGGCTAGTGAAGCTCTAGTTTTATCTTTCCTTCCTTTCCGCCCCTCCTCTGTGTTAGGAGTACACATCTGGCAATGAGATTCACATCCAAGCATCCAGCCATGATTCACTAGCCACCACTGTACCCCGCGGGTGATCACCCTGCCTGTGAGTAATGGGTAGTGGGGGCAGAGGAGCTCTGTGTGCTGGCATCTGCTCTGTGTTGCCATGGAGGTCACAAATTCCTCCTTATTTCAATATACACATCGATAAAATCGGTTCCATGTAAAGCTGAACACACAGATGTGTGACTGAAGTAATACTTGGGGCACGGGGGAAGAAGATGAGACCTTGCTTGAACTGGCAGGTCGTCTCCTACCATAAACCCCTAGCTCTGTCCCTCTGTTTCAGGAAAAACAACTGTTTCAGGAAAAATGAGACCGACTGTTTAGTGGTTGGTAGGAACGATTGGACTTGATGATCCAGGGGGTCTTTTCCAACGTGGTGATTCTATGACTGTCATGGACCTTCCTTTTCTTCTTCCCACCGCAGCAGCAGAAAGCAGATGTATCAAAGGAACGTCATTTTCTCAAGGCTCAATTAAGTCTTGGGGTATTTTTACACCCTGGAATATTCTTCTGTGAAGTGCAAGGAATGGTAGATGAGCTGGTTGCTTCTCAGGAGCCTTTGGGTGTGTTGCCCCATGTACATCATTATCGATGGCACGTGAGCTAATGTCATTAAACTTAACGCTGATAGCAGCTAACCATATCTCTGCTATTTATTAAATTGTAATCTCTTTCTGTCTGCCTTGCTCTCCCCTTTTCAATCCTAGTATCTCGGTTGATAACGTATCAAATTCCCCATCGTCGGCCAGCGAGAAGTTTACAAATAAACCTCAGTGGAGCGTCCTGCTCTCAAAATTCCCCAAAACCTGCAGCCAGAGTGTAACCGCAGAACCAACGTGGCTGAGAAAGCTCCTGCTGATTCAGAGGATTACCAAAGGGTTGAGAGAAGGCAGGCTCCGCGTGCCTTTACTGACAAATCACTGAAACCCTACTGACAGCCACCAATATCGGCCCTTGACGTGTGAAGCCTGGACTTTCTTCTGTCCCCCAGACCAGACACAGCTTTAGTGGTGGAAAAGGTTCCACCTAAAAGGAGCAATTCATTAACACACAGGGGAAGAAATTAGGTATTATTTTAGTCAAGCAATTACTAGTGAAATCCTGGTGAAACCTGATTAAATCACTGAAAAAAAAATTGCCATTGACGTAAAATTATGTCAGTGCTTCCATCCTATTGCGTGGTGCTTTCAAGCTACCACAACATTTACTTCTTCCCTTATTTAATGAAGATGAAACCGGGTGGCAATTAAGACCACCAGCCTCTTTGCATGATGTCCAAGCACCATCCCAGACCCAGGGCACTACAAATAAAAACCAATCCCAGAAAACACCAAACGGAACAAGCAGAAACCTTGCAGGAACATCTAGGTCGAAAGTAAATTGTTTTGCAATTCCAGTGTGTTTAGCTTTACACCGTCCCGAACACTCCAAGCTAATTCTGCTCCACACACAGGATTTTCCTATTAAAACTTTAATTTTCTCCTGATACCGATCTCCCACTTCTGTCCTTCCACTGACATTTGCCTCTCAACAAGCACTGCCCTTTACTCACGCCGCTGCTGGATGGAGCAGAATCAGGCCCGCCGTCCCTCTGCTTAATGTTTTTTGCATTTTATTAATTGCAAAGGCTTCTGTTATTACTCACACAAAATTACCTTGCTTAGAAGCACAGGATTTGTCTTCCGCTTTGCAATTGTTTCAAGGCTTTTAATATAAAAGGAAAATAAATTCTACAGCAAGACAGAAAAATAAAGCCCTAAACCTTGGAAACATCCTTTAATTTCACAGTCAGTCCTACCAACCAACACTGAGAAAACCAGAGGAGCTTATTTTCTTCTCTGAAAAATCAGGTAGTAAAAAGTATTTTTACAAAATATTTTAATGCTTCTAGTGTGTTATTTTTCTAAGTCAAAATAGCTAAGCTAAATCTTTCACCATAGCCCTTTAATTCAAAAGCCAGGGGAAATTTTTTTCATTAAACCCCTGGACGGCTTTGTTTAAAATATGAAATCAAGTAGCTCCATTTCCTGTCTTCTAAGGAACAGTAAATCAAAAAGAGCAAGTTCTCCAAAAATACAGTAATGGTTCTATTAAAGAGCTTGACAGTTTTGAGCCTCACCTTGCATATTGCAACATAAGTGTGAGCAAAAATAACAGAGAAAATAGGAGAGGAAATGACCTGCCAATTTTAACCGATAAAAGATGCATCCTTCTAACGAAAAAGGGATGGGGGTCCAACCCCTGAGGGTGGCAGATCCTGTGGCATGACTGAGACGGTCTCGGAGGGAGAGGGGATGCGGCTCATCACCAAGTCCCTGCTTTTTCTGTCCCCATCAGAAGCAGGATTTGAGTTTTGAAGGGATTCCTGATCCGCTCGGCACCGGATGCAGGGTAACCACAGCGTGAGCATGACAGAGCTGCCCAGAAAAGCCTTGGCTGGGAGCGAGAACCCCATGGGTGCGTGAGGAACCAGCGCATGGAAACTCCTTGCCTAAAGTAGTGAGTCAAATTGTAACGTAGCCCGTTTAAATATTAATGGTTGAACTTTCCTACAGGGTTTGCCAATTCACTTCCATGCCATAACTTTGTTACTCCAGGGGGAATGCCGCAAAGCAGCAGCTCAGTGCTTAAGCGGGGAGCTGTGCAAATTCCTCGTTTAAGTGTGGAGGAAGCGGCATCTCCCCGACCTGCCCCGCGTCTGACTTTCGAACACGTGCCTGCGCTTGGCTGCTGATCCTCGCCGACGCGCAGCTTACACGCTGCCTTCCTGCTCTCCCACGGCACGTGCGCATCAGCTTACGTGTGACAGACTTTGCAACAACTCACCTCAGCGGCCCGCTGCTAAATCAAGGTGCGAGTGTCAATTACTGCGTTTGGAAACAATGGCAGAGCTACAGCCCTTGCGAGTAACTCTATCTCCCTGTCATCTTCCCTCCCACGGAGTTTCTTTTTTTCCAGAACCGCTCACAGTTCTGCTATAAACAGGACATTACTCACCAGCTCTGTATCCTGTGAGTGCATTTAATTAATGGAGACTTCAGTTGGGATGCCCAGTCCCCACAGGCAATGAACACTTTCAAATTCCTTTGAACTTCTGGCTAAGCGAGGCTGAGAGGTTCCTGCATCCCTCCTCGGAGTACTACAGACTTGTAAACAAGAATACTGTTTATTCCTCTGTCATTATTTCTAAACGAGTTTCAAGCAAACAAGCAGCCTGCTGGGAGGAGCAAGCCCAGCAGTGGGGTGGCCCCGGCAGCCCCCGAGCCTGGTGGTTCTGGGAGGATGAAGTTGGATGATCAGGCAGGAGGTTGCGCAGCCATCGCCTACGTCTAAAGCAGCAGTGGTCAATGATCCTACAGCCCAGCTTGAGACACCAGCCAAGGCAATGGATGGCAAAACTCAGGATCGTAGCTGTGTCCGACTACCTTGCCTTCCTCCCTCCTGCCGCCCCGACAAAAGCGATCTCCAGTCCTGCACAGGGGGTTAACCACAGCCTTGGGAGAAGCGTTTCAGATGAGCAGGAACACAGCCAGCGCTCACAGCCATCGTGAAGGCTTTCAAATGTGAGCAAAGCTGCGATTTTCAGAGCTGGAGCAGCGAGATATTTTTATAAATACATAAATCTTTCCAAGGAAAAACAAATATAGAGAAAAGAATGTAAACATTATTGTAAAATGCATAATAAAATGTCTGTTGTTTGTTAATTTTGCTCCTTATTATCCAGTCTATCTGTACCAACAATGTTGAAACATTTGCCTTTTTTTTTTTTTTAAACTCCCTTATTCATTTAAAAATAGTTTCCTGCATGTTATATGAATAAGCAAAACCTAAGGTCCTAAATCCAGGAGAACTTTGAAGTATGAAACCCATGGTCTATGGGAACTATGTTTTCATTAATCAAAGTAGATGTTTCTAAAGCCATCAGATTTATCATGACTGGATTTCATATGTGAAACCCAATATACACACAGACATACACTGCTTGTCCTTTTGGATTAGTTCTGACCTTTTACTCTCCTTTCCGAAGGATCTGCCTTTCCTCAGAGCAAGGCTGCCCTGTTTTACCACCGCATCAGCCAAAGGAGCCTTGACAAAGTACGTTTTCGACTCTCCGCTTTCTGTGTCTGAGTACGAGTCTGGGTTAAGGTCAAAACATAAATGCCTAAGTGTATTTATTAAACTCTGCCTCTGCCTCGAATACTCCCTCTGACTCTCGGATGCCATCCAGTTGCACATCAGCCTGCTGGTAACACACCTGGTCACCAAAACAAGGGACCCGAGTGTCACCGCAGTACCTACATCAAACTCTGGGCTGGTAAAAGCTGGAGGAAGCCCCCCGTGAGCTCCTCAAGCATCACCAAGGGCTCCTGCAGCCCTGGCCGAGCTCCTGGCTTCCCCGGAGGTGCGGAGGTTAGCGAAAGGACACGGGAGAGAGACGGGATGGTTCAAAGACCCGAGGCAGGATGTGACATTCATCCAAAGCAGGACTTAAAAGATAAAATGCAAAAAAAAAAAAAAAAATTGCATTTGGTGTTGTTGGGGAAATGTACGCCGTGGATTTGCAGTATTAGAAGCACAGGACTTGATCGTCTTGGTCTAAAGAGTAAAGCAGGGGCCGAGGGGGAGCGTCGGCTCTGCCGTGGGTGTGGGTAGCTGCCACCGCACGCTGCAGGCACCGATGGGGACCGTGCAACTCAGTGACAGCCTAAGGAATGCAGCGCGCTGAAAAATAAGATGACAGCATTTGTACTCTTTTTGCAATACTGGATGCAATTTGTGTGGTGGTCTGAAAGCAAAAAGGGATGGAAACTACGCTATAACTGGATACTATTATGATTTTTAAAACAAAATACCCCTTTTGTATTAAAATTAATTTCCAAGGAAAAAAATGTGAATAGCAAGATTCTTGCATATTTTAACTCTTTATAGCTTTGCAGATTCAGAATGCCTGGAAAAAATCAGGAATGCTGTGATCAGTCCCAAGCCCCCTTAGAGATTAACATTTCTTTTACATTTAATCCTGCCACAGCGTCTCCTGAAGAACGGAGTGTTCTGCACGGTGTCGGGGTGCACACACGTTACCAGGTACGATTCTGCACCGCAGAAACTTCACCCGGTGTTCTTCCAACCTGCCGGTTTGGAAATTTCATTAAAAAAGGATCCACAAAGGATCTTGAGTACATTTTATTTTTTGCAAGGTTGGAAATGTTTTCTTGTGGTATTCACATATTTTTAATTCTCAGCGCTGGTTAAAATTAGAAAACCTAGTGACTTTTTTTTTCCCTCCTAGTAAAGTTTCCTACTCTCTGAAGATCTACGACTCAGTTAAGCTTGCAATATTGAGATTATTGAGATTTTCAACGACGCCTACAAAATTTAAACACGCTTAAAATCTCAGTGGAGGTTTTCCTAGATGAGTATTTCATTTCACATCTCATCTGAAGAAAAGCCATGACTTTATGACACTGAAGTCTTTGTCTTGGCTTCACTGGGAAAAGCTGCCTGAGACGCAGGAAGGACACATCTGGTATTTCTGTGACACTACATAATATTGCTTATTTGCTTATACGCCAGGTCACTCTCTAAGAGGTTTGCAGGCATGCTCTGTCTTAGCAAGCTCGCTTTGTGAGGCAGAAACACGCCAATTCCACTGGAAGGGCTTGAATAATATATTACTTCCCTTAAGAAAACAGCAAGATTTATCTTGCTTATTATCAATCTCACGGCATGTGCAAATGCACATATATATATACACACACGTACAAAGGACACATAACGGATTAGAAAAGGCTTATATTTATCCACAAGTAAGGAAAGATCTAACAACTCATCGGGGTTTTCTGGATAACTGAGATCTTATGTTACACGTTGAGACACAAGTGTGGATTTGTCATATTGCTTGAGAATTAGTGGTAACTGCCTGAGCCAAGGAATTTAATTCTGATTGTTTCATTGGAATTAAAAAAATCTTAGTGCTGAAAAAACATTGGAACTGTGCTACGTACTAATATATCACTCAAATTGTAATAGGAGATTCTTTCTTGTGTAATAGAAACAGAAAATGGCCAAGTTCATTGTGGGTACAATTCTTCCGCAGCTGAACGGTAGGGGATATTTCACCTTAAACTCCCTGCAAAGGACAGGGGAAAGCTTCCCCATCACAGCCCAGCCTGGACGGAGCTGCACAGCGGGGATGGATGTGGTCCAGCACACAGCTCTGCACCCTGCCTGAGCATCCTTAACATCCTCCTCCCCAGCACTTTGAGCCCACCAGAGACAGAAACTTCTCCTGGGCTTTGGGTAATGTTTTTCCTGAGTATTATGCACACAGAGAAATGTTCACAAACCAAGGGAGATAAAAGTGCGACTCCTTATTGGCTAGGAGGAAGTTTGCCGAAGAGCATCTGCAGGAAAGCAGCTGAATAACCATCAAAACTCCGGAAACATGAAATTTGGTTTATATCACTAGCAACCAGTTAAGAACGAAACAAATACTTTTTGCATTATAAGAGCAAATATTTCTCTGGTTTCACATCACCTTTTCCAGATGAAACATTTCACAACCCAGCCGATATATAAACAGAAACCAAAATATTTTCCTAAGGTGCATCACTAATCCCACTCGGGGCCTCTAACTTGTAATTTATTTGTCTTACCTCATTATGAGATAATATACACGCCGGTTCCAAGCTACTGTCTAATAACTAATAACAGGATAAATAAATCTCACTTGCAAATACTAGGCTGCTTGTCTGGGAGGAGCATGGAGGGTGATTTCTGTTTTCCTGCTGGTCACTGCCCAGCACGTGCATGGCAGCATCCTGGCTCCTGCCCACCTCGTACCCTGCGTGCTGCTGCCAGACCAAGGCTGCAAAGCCATCAGCAGCATTTATAAGCACGAGGCATCTGCAGTTTGCAACTGCTTTGTAGAAATTACCAGATTAGAGTCGTTTATAGCAGGGGTTTCCCTGCCAGTCATGTAACTCCTTGCCTTACACCCATGCTGCAACCAGCTTTTCTGTAGGGAATAACAGAGGAGTGATGACCTGCTGACGCTTTCTGTAGCAAGTCTCACTGTGTTAACATTCAATTTATTAGGGTTATATCCAATACTGCGTGCACAGCCTGCTGGAATCGCAACTTCCCCACCGTATTTCACAAACAGTATGAGTTGGATTTAGGTATCAAACCAGAGGATGGGAATGTTTGTGTTCAAGGAGCTGAGCTGCTGCTTTAGGGATACAGCACCATAAACGGGAACAGGTTTGGAAACCTACTCTTGGTACTTATTAATGAAGCTACTGAGATCAGAGAATGGAGGAGAGATTACAAAACATACCTCCAGGGCCAGATCCTTAGCCAAGGCAAAATGAGTTATCAGTGTTGGTATAACGATTTTTATTGCTTACACCAGGGAACAGCTGGAAAAGCAAGGTTTAAGTAACTCACTCAAGGTCATCTGGCAAGTCTGTGGCAGGGTGGACTAGGAAAAAAAAATCTTCTATCAGAGGACACCCCATCGCGATGTAACATCTTCCTAGAGGGTATGAAATGTGGATGGGACCTCCAGAGCCAGGCGGCAAGTCCCAGATGCCCTTCCATCAGTTGTCGGCATTCTAGAAATTGCCCACTCAAAGCCCACAGATCCTTCCAAGAACGTTAAGAAAATGTGTTTCTTTAAGGACTACAAAGAAATGTTGAATTTTATGTTTAGAAAATAACAAAGAGTCAAACCCCCCCAAATTTTGTTTCCTTGTAAGCCTTCCAAGTCAGGGAAGATAAATTCTTTTGGCCTGATTCTGAACTCATTAAAAGCACGTGTCACATTGCATGAGCTAGTTATCCAAGCTCCAGCAAGGACTGGACCTACAAAACACTGAAATCTCTAGTCCCAAGCCAGCTTAAGCATATACTTAATTTTAAGCATGCAAGCAGCCACAGTACCTTCAATGGCAGCAACACATACACTGAAAGTCAAGTGTGTGCTTCAGCGTGCTGCTGGAGCGGAGCCAGAGCACTCGGTGACTTGCGGTACCAAGGTCTGATCTCCTACCAAACCCTGTCTAAGTGGGGGGGATTTCACTCCAGCCAGGCTGGCTTTGGAAAGGCCAGGCAGGACCCAGCTGGTCAGGAGCCAGCAGACCCGTCCTCGCTGTCTGAAGTTTTCCTCTGCATACACTGAGGAGGTTTTGCCCTTGTCACTTATATTATCCATCAGACATCTGGTGGCTGGATAAGGCAGAGTGACATTGCAAGGTGAGATGATGGAGTGAAAAAATTATTGCAGCTGGCATGTCCTAGCCTAAGGCTTTCGGTCATTTAACTCATTTCACTCTCATCCTTGGCAAAGACTGTACTCAAAGGGCAGGAGATTTACCCTTCTACTTGCTTCATGTTTGCACTTGGCAATTCACAGTAACGACTCCAAATGCAAACAAGAGTCAGGCAAAGATGGCTCACCACTTACAGCTGAAAGCAAAGCTCTCAGGAATATGTAGGAACTGCTTAGAAAATGTCATATAAGGATTTTGACCGCCTTGAATAACACCATCATTTTTTTCCTTTACAGTGGCAGTCTGCCCTCCTGCTACAGAAACCCCAAAAGGTGACCAGAAGGGTGTGTCTATAGGGCATTATTCTTACAGGGACGAAGTAAAATTAGAATTTTTGTTACTAATGTCCTTATCTTGGAATCTTCCTGTCCTCTCCCTGATTGCTGCCTACGATAAAGCTCACTATGTCCAGCTTTTTCAATAAACGCTCAATAACCATTTGTGTACAGGTTAAAGGCTGCTGCCAGATGTTCAGTGAAATTCCTTGAGTTCAGATAGATAAAAGAGATACACATCAGTGGAGATGCTGACCAAAGGGACCACGCCAGATCCCCCATGGCCTGCCTCACTGCTTCAGCCACGCACCTTCAGCTGCATCACTGAGAGAAATGGATTTCCCGCAAAAGCAGAAAAGGACACAAGTGGGTGTGTCAACCCAAACAAATGCAAAAAAGAAACCAAGGGAAAGAGAAAAGTCTGATAGAATCAGATAGAATCATCAGGTTGGAAGAGACCCACCGGATCATCGAGTCCAACCATAATGATAATTATGATAATTCACACTGTGTTGTTAATTTATGATGTGCAGCCTGGTCTAACTTCGAAGCACAAGAACTTTATTTTTTTTCTAGTCAATTTTCTTTTTGTCTTCTGCCAATAAAACCTATTTTGAAGCACTGATGGCAAGGACGTGCTTTGCTGTGATTTATGAAGCAACGCAACCCATAACATCATTTGGGATTAACCATTCAACAAGAAGCCACCCAAAGGGATCAGGTACACAGAGAACGGTGCAGGAGAAACTTCAGTGTCTGGAAGTCCAAATCGTGATGCCCCGAGTCCTTGCCTGACCCCACAGGTCCTACGTCTATCTGGCGGATTTCCCAGGGTCCAGGAAGAACCGTCCCAGTCTTCCCAGAACTTTGGCCCCTTCCCAACACATCTGGGGTTATTGAAGTGGGTGTTTCTCCCTGCCTGTGTCCCCAGCAGGGTCCAGTTCAGCCAGTCAGCTCTGCACACACTTTACAGCCACCTCCAAATACACTTTATAGCACAAACTGGCTTGAGCACGGCAGCAAATGTGGGATCACTCACAGCCAGAGCTGGAGCTGCCCCATTAGGCAGAGCACTGCTGACCAGGGGTGGGAAGATCATCTCTCCCCAGGCACCCCAGCATCTAAAACCTAGTACCGTGACTTTCTGGGTTGCAATACTTAAATCCTCCTGTGAAGTTAGCTCTGCTCCATCTGACTAGTTGGACGATTATAACCATGCTGGGAAGGCGGATCCTGAGAGCTGAGAGCTGCAGACTGCCATTCTTGTGGACAATAAATATTCCACTGAAATCATAGCTTGTACGTATTTAAAAGGATAAACCTGCTACTAATAACTACGAATCAAATGAGAAGATTCCAATTTTTATGCCAGAAAGCTAACAAAAATCTGCAGTGGGTTATAAACAAGTATCTATCATTATAAACCAAGTTCAGCACGTAAAAATCCAAAGATGGAGTTTATTGTCTTTAATGGCTGAGAAATGACAAGTGTGTTTGGTTGAAAAGGAATTTAGCAAGAAGTAGTGCTGTAAAGAACCAAAACCCATCTTAAAAAATGAAAATCACTACTGACAGGTTTACAGCAGAATTAAGCCGCTGTGAACTCTCAGAAGTGGGGCTAATCACAAGTTCCTGGGGAATTTAACACAGAAATCTCATTATTAGGGAGAATCCTATAACTTGGCCAGAAGTCAATCATAGAATCGTGGAATGGTTTGGGTAGGAAGGCACCTTAAAGCCCATCCAGTTCCAACCCCCCTGCCATGGGCAGTGACACCTCCCACTGGATCAGGTTGTTCAAAAACCCCATCCAACCTGGTTTTAAACACCTCTAGGGATGGGGCAGTGATGATTTCTCTGGGCAACCCGGGCCAGGTCCTCCCCACCCTCACAGGAAAACATTTCTTCCTAATATCTAACCTAAATCTCCCCTCTTTCAGCTTAAAACCACTCCCCTTCATCCTATCACTGCACTCCCCGATAAAGAGCTCCTCCCTGCCCTCCTGGGGGTGAATCCTAGGGGTATTGTACACCTTTCCAGTCCTGTNCTCTCCACAACCTCCCTTCATGTAGTTGTAGAGAGCAATGAGGTCTCCCCTCAGCCTCCTCTTCTCCAGGCTAAACAACCCCAGCTCTCTCAGCCGCTCCTCATAAGGCCTCATAAGTTTCGTTCACCAGTTTTGTTGCTCTTCTCTGGACACGCTCCAGAGCCTCAACATCCTTCTTATCCAGTCTAAAATTTTGCATGAACCCACTGATGTTTTGCAGAGGAGCTGCTTTCTGACAGCCTGCTGAGCCTTTTGTCAGCAGCGTGGTGACCCGTGAGCCTATTGGAGCAACCCCTGTTTCAACCTCATGTCCCAGCGATCTTCCCATTAGCACAAAGCCGTCTACCAGTACACATGGCACAAAATATCAGGAAGACAAACCTGCTTTAAAATCAGAGAGAAGCAAATCCAAGACAGTGAGCAAGCGGGTGTCATGTGCTGGCTAATGAAGACGCATGAGAGGGACGCACGAGGTCTGATGATGAGGCTGTGTAAATACACGCAGAAGTATAATATTCCTACAGTGGGCAAGCTCAAAGGTGGAAGCTGTCCAAAGGGAATCTCTGAAAAGCCCCAGAGAGCAGCAAAAAAATGTGACAAAAAACTTGCCAAATGTTTTAGTGCTGTGCTGAAAGATCAAGGTGGAAGGCGCCTCTGCGCTGGAAGCCTTGGAACAAAGACAGACTTTCCTGGAACAGAGCGTGTAACCGTTCAAACATCAACCCATCATCTCAGTTGTGAACCGAAGAAATAACAATAATAATTTTGCAGGGAGAGAGGAAAAAGGAAAGGGGGAGAGAAATGAAGTAAAATCTTTTGCCGCTTCCAGGTACGCTGGCCTCCCTACCTGCAGATTAATTTGAATCAAGGGAAGAGAAAAAAAAAAAGTGAGAAATGAGATGAAATAAAAAACCCCAAACAACTAAGTACAATAATGACCAAACTGGAAATGTATCCTGGGAGAAGTAACTTTTCCTAAGCACACAAGCCTTACCTTCAATACATTAAAAGGTCAACAGAGGCACAAGCAGTTTCATATATGGAGAATAGATTCAAAAGGTATGTTAGGGCACGTTCAAAGCACTGAGGGAAACGGTGCTACAAGCATCTTGTGTCTATCAAGCCATGTTTATTGATGTTCTTGCTAGCTGAGGCAAGGTTTGGGAACACGGATCATAACACCATTTTTATACCCTATAAAAATACACTGTGAAGTGATGAGAAATGGGGATTGCTGAGTTGTGCCAGGCGAGTCCATTATAAAGGAGGAGTGCTCTTTTTCGTGAGGCTTTTTACAACGCAGCAAGTAATTCCTTTCTTGCTATGAAAAAAATTGGGAACCCTCCAAAGCATATGTTTCGCAAATCTCCAAAAAGTGGAAAACTCCTCTCCAAGAGGAGAAGTATAGGAGATGCAGTGTGAGAACAGAAGTTCGGGACGAGCTTCCTGCATGTCCTGCCTTGGGGACAGGTATGGGACCAGCCCAGGACCTCTGCTGGCACATTTACAGTCTGCATGGGGGCTCACCCGCTAAGCTATCTGCTTCATAACTGATCTTAGGGTAGGGTTTGGGACTGCGCTGGAAGCTGATTTTGTTTAACTGCATTTAAAGCAGGAGGCAAACCCAGAGATCTTTAAGACCACCTGCATTTTCTGCTTAATCAAGCAGAGAACTGCCTTCTTGTTCCAAGGTGGAGAATTAGCATCTCAGCACCTTGTTTCTCCAAGACATTTGACCTTTGTAGCTCAACAAACTAAGACACTGGCTAATTTTCATCTAGTTGGACACTGTTCATAAACTACTGAAGAAGCAGGATATGTTGAAGATGTTCTGGTAAAATATTTAAACTGGAGAGTTGCCACTGAGCCGAAGGTACCTTTTCTCCAGAGCTCCTGAAGCCCTGCCAGGGTGCAGCAGAAAGAAGGCTTGGAGATGATAGAGACATTCAACCTTTTTCATGTGAACTCTGAAAGTCAGACCCAATTACATGCATGTTAGTTCATCAGGTGGGAGAAGGGAAAGCATCACCTAAAGAAGTTACAGCAGTATGATCTTCAGGTAGATGCAAATAAGGCTGCAATTTCCTTACTGAAATTCTTTCCGACACGCTCTGAATACTGTGGAAAGCAGAGCAACTGGAGATGGTTAAATAACTCTCCAGTTTTAGGTTTGAGTTCTCTTGATACCATTCTGAACAGCCCAGTAAAGTAATTTGTCCATCTTATGCGTTAGTTTCTCCACTTGTATAATAAGCGGAGACAATATAGCTATTTGACTTCAAATTTCAGAAAATAAATAGCTGGGAATGTCTGAGGTCTCGATAGCAAGTCAGTGCATATCACGGCTCTCCAAAGACCCCCTGGAGCTAACAACATGACTTTGGAACACCTTGATCCAAAGCAGATGAGTGCTGTGTCCATCCACATAAAAAGGCTGCCGTTTTTTCAAGTCATCCTGTTGTTAGGTCAGAAAACCTGCGAGGTCTCATCTTCTGCAGGCTCAGAAGTTTAGAGAACCCATTCTAATGCTCACGGCAGTGAAGACAAACAGCCTAAGCTGAACTGGAAACCTCGCTATTCATAAAAAAATCCAATTCACCTCCATGCTGAGAATGGGCTCGAGGCCAATGTACCATTTAAGACCTATTTTCAGGGCTTAGTAAGCCTTAAGTGGTGTGCACACGTTGGGCTAACCTTCAGTACGGGAAGGGATTTTACCCATAATAAACTAGCAAGAGCCCATAGTGTAAGTTTCTGCAGGACATTTGACAGGATGACAGCTACAGAAACATAATAATCCAACAGACTTGTAACCGCTGAGTCCACCTACCCTTCTCATATAAATAATAGGTCCAAGACAAAGGAAGTGGAAATTAGATGCTTGTGGTGAACTGCAGAGAGCCAAAGACCTTATAAGATACCCAGTACTTACATATACACTTAATTAGGAGTGAAACTGCAGACATGAGACCTCAACATGTGGTATTCACATGTGGGCTCAAAAGTACTGTCAAAGCCCGTTTTCTTATGGTTAAAACGTTGAGGATATGATGCAGAGGGGAAAGTCTGGAGATGCCTGATCGACAAACCTAGCTGGCTGTGTAATGACACCCTGTGCTCTACTAGCTCAAACCCAGCGGCTGCTCAAGCGCAGTTTGTGCAGATGCCGAGTTCTGCCCTTGTACCAAGTGCAGGCCAGACGTCCAAAGAGAGGTTCTGAGATGTCTGCTGTGTGTACTGATCGAGCAGTCAAACCTAAACAAGAAGAAATCTGAAATTCAGATGTCGGTGTCAAAACTAATAGGAAACAGGATGCAGCTATAATGCAAATACAGTGGTCCAAACGCTGGTCTCAGTTACGACCCAGTGAGTCCAATATGAGCACGGGGAAAACGCATTCTGTTATGTATTAATGAATAATTCTGTCTTGTAGACTTAAAAATAAACTTCCAACTTTTTTTGACCCTATATAAAATTCCAGCAAGACTTTCTCCAGGCACAGGCAAAGGACAAAGTTTCTTGCTCACTTGATATTACTTGACTTCAGAGACACCTATAACGGAGTGAGGACCTAGTGGTGAAATCCCAGTTCCACCAAAACCAACGGGAGTTTTGCCAAGATATTCAGTGAAGGCAGGACTTCACCCCAAATCTTTAAAGGGATATCGTTTTCTGAATGGAAAAATACATTAAACCACAAACGAATGCTCTTCTACAGATAGTTTAACCAGATTTTAAAGAAGATACCTCACTTAATTAAAAGTATGTGGATGTCATCTTCACGTTGGGTATAAAATTAATCATGACACACATATCTACAACACTGTAGTGAGACACACTAGCTCTCTGCGAAAAAAACCAGAGACATCTGCAAATCGGATTTAAAATCTTTTTTTTTTTTTTTTCAAAAAACAAAATGATTAAAAGTTGAAGAAACACTTCCATATGGAAGAATCTTACCCCAACAGGTCACCACAAAGACACTTCAAACACAATAAAACAGGAAGTGCTAAAAAAAGCCTAGCAGCTCACAAAAACCCCCACAACCTTTTCCACAGAAAAAAAATATATGTCACCCTGGGTAGAAAAACCATTTGGCAGTGTAATGTGTCTTTAATCTGCTCAATTTGCTTATTATAGTAAAGGGCTGGAGGAATTTTCAAGCAGTGGCCAAAAATACTACAATGATATCCTCCCCTCAAAAAGTAAACTTACTTCAAGTGAGTTAACTCCTCAACTTAAGTATTTCAAAGCTGGAAGTATCCCCACTAAAAAGAAAAGCTCCTGTCCATGAAGGATGGTTTAACTGCTCAAACCCAGGACCAGTCGTTGTTCATCCAAGCCAGACTGTGCTGAGCACCCGCTCTGCTTCTCAGGTAGCCCAACGGGACTTGCAGGAGTTGAGCAGCAAACATCTAGCTGAGCTTTTGACATGCCTCTTTACTGGACTTCTGAAGGGGAAATGTACTCTGAGGTACTATGGAAATAAAATATCCCAGTATTCTTCATCTTGAAACCTAACGGCTGCAGGCAGGGGGCTGGGAGCAGAGCACTTGGGAGCAGAGCACAGAGGCACTGCTGGCACTGGAGCCAAACTCGGGATTACTCCATGTCAGAAACAAATTGATTTTGAGCCTACTGATTTGCCAAATTGCTTATCGGGTTTGAGAGCCTTTAAAAACCAAGATAATAGTTAAAGGAGACGGATATAACCCAGTAAACCCACCTCCAAAGAAGCAGATGCCTTCTGTGTCTACCATAACAGTGCAATTTTAGTTAACATTGCTCCCAATGTTCTCATCTCCACTCACTCGAGTATTTGGTCATTTGAAAGCTGATAATTTATAAAAATGATATGTCATTTTCCCAGGTTATTTACAGTTGGAAAACTGCGTATGATCAACTTGCAACCGCCCGTGGCACAGATGGGCACAGCACCAAACCAGAGAGAGCCAGCAGCATCCCTCCTCCTGGCTGCAGGCACGATGGAGATGCCTGCAGGAGCCTGACAAAGATAATAATAGGAACATCTAAGGAAATCAAAGGTGTCTGCTCTTGATATTAAATATCTATGAGTTAAAGACAGAAAGGTGCAAAAAGCTTAATACTGCTTGTGGCTGAAATTAAAACTTTAGAAGAAACTTATAGCGAGCAGTAATGTATGCAACGACATCTGGGACTGTAATCAGCAAACTGCTTTCAAGAGCTGCCAAAGCAAACAGCCAAATAACAAATCCACTTTACAGATCATCAATCTGGTCGGGCACTTGCCAAGGTAAATAGTACAAGGCTGAAGTTTGCTTTGCAAACCAGAGAGCTGGGAGTTTAGCAAGGGCTGCTTCCAGGACAGCAATGCTGGGGCAGGGTCCTCGTAGGGCTGGTGTAGAGAGAAGTTCAACAATCCGATATTCAGCCATTCGGAGTGCAGAGAAAGATGAAATAAAACCAACATGAGGGATGGAAAAAAAAAAAAAAGATATTCAGGTTATGTTTGTAACTCACGTCATGAGGATGACTATGAACACTGGTACACCTCAAATTCATACCCTCAGACAAAGCAGAGTTTATTGGAACGCTGCTTTGCAGACTGGGCAACTTTTCATGGGAACTCCAAACTTAAGACTGAAAAAAATTAGTAGGAAATGAACCTTCTTTTATTTTCAAATGAGATAAAATCTGGCTCCAACTACCATATTTTACATTTTAGGGAAGAGGATATAAAAGATCAAACGCTGAATTTTTTTTTTTTCATTATGAATGCAAGAAAGATAATTTATGGCGGCTGCAAAACATTTATTTAAGAAGTAAAGCCTTTATGTTCTGTATACAATTTATAGGGTTGTAAAAGAACGAAGTGAAACAACTGCAGCCATAACATGTGCATTTATGAATAATAATTTTAAGTCCATTTTGGTGAATACAACTTCTGCTTTAAGAGTTCATTCTACAGTTGATTGGGAAGTCCTCGAGTGCAATCTCAGATTTGTTTAACGTTACACTCTTGGCTAAAAGGAAAAAGGGAATTCAAGACAAAATTGCTCAGCAGTGTGTGTCAAGAACTGAAGAGAATAATAGCACTGTGCATGTATAATATTTTTCAACTGGTGAGAGACGGCATATTCCCAGTGGAAATTGCCTCAGTACTGTCTTCAAGTACAAATATTTGATTTTTTGCTGCCGTCAGGCAGGAGTGTTGCAAAATGGAGAGAGGAAAGCTTCCAGCCGGGCTGTGCCGCATACGGCTTCTCATTCCCTCACCTCGGGGCTAGACAGCAATGGACCCTTTCCCTTATTGCAACCCAAATCCTATTGCTTAAGTGCTGTGTTGATAAACATAAACCAAATGTGATGAAATTGGCCCAATATTTACTGCAAGAAAGGTGACTATTAGCACAGCTGTAACGTGAGGTGAATGCACAGACCGGGGCTGCACGTGCACGTGGGCGATCAAATGCACAGTTACCCCTTTCTTCATTTTGCTTTGTCATTTATCCTGGGGAACAACACGCAGCAGCGCTCAGCACTTTGAAAGCGTGCAGGCAATAAGTCTTCGCAGCACTCAGGAGCCTGTAATGGGGCTGCCTCCAACCACATCGAGGCTCCGTAACCTAAAGCACCAGCAACCCCTGCTCCGTGCCCTACGGTTTGATCACTGTCACCTGTTTTTTAGTGATGGTAAGTGCCTCCAACAGTTACTCTAAGTTTTTAGCTAATCAAACCATCATGACGCATGGGAACAATTTAGAGCTGTAGTTGGAAATAAGTAAGTGGATCCCCCACAGGCACAAAAAAAATTCGGATGACGAATCTTTCATGCTAATCAAGAGGTCCTGTATTCGTAATGAGTCGGGTCTCACGAATGTCTGTACAGTGGGGCCAAGTTCCCAGCGAGTATTTATGGCCCAGCCTGCTTTGAAGGGCTCAGTTCTCCACTCCAGATATGGCATTCTTCTCTTTTCATCCCACAGACCATTCTGCTGCAGACTCTGAAGAGCATGCTGCCTTCTGCACAAGCAAACGCTGCTTTTCCGCGCTGACTGCTGCGATGCCGACCCCCCCGGTGTGTGCAGGTCTGTCCAGTGGCCATCGATCGGCCATCCATCTCCACCTCTTCCTTACACTCTAACTCTAATTAGCTAATGCTGACCCTCATCTTCCCTCACCGAGATATTGGATTTTACTTATGTGGATATTTTCTATTTTTGGGAAGTTTTTCCGTCTGCTTCTGTTACACTGAAAAAAAAAACAAACCACCCCAGCATCTGGTATCACAATACAAACACATCAGCTACCCTAAACACTGAGCTTTCAGAGGCTTGGCAGGAGCCCTGATCCGCGCTGCGAGGAGCTGCCGGTGGCCAAATACACTGATAAAAAGGATGTGTAACTCCTCAACACTATCCATGATGGAAACAACTGCAGCTCTCACTGGAGGTCAGGACACACACAAAAACAAGCCTACATGTGTAGCAGATTACAACAAACACATGGCCAAAATGGACTCGACAGATCAAATGTTGGAATCGTACGATGACACATGGAAAAGTGGAGTTTAGCAAGGGGAAAAAAAGCAACCGAGAGCCCACATGTTCAATTAGCAAGATACAAAGCTTTTGTTGTATACCAAAAATAGCAAATGAAAGTCTGTTGTCATTTTGGGATATCCAGATGTGTTTCATTTCCAGCTTCACATCTGAACGTGTGGACCTGCCTGAAGATGAAAGAGAGGAAAGTGTGGCAATGGCTGAAGGGTATAATTACATCAAAACTCTTCCTTCCAAACAATGGGCGATTACACTCCCCCGCACCTTGCACAGCCCAGCCTGCGCGTGAGCCCCGCACTGCCTGCAAAGCCTTCAGCAAGCTTCTACCTACTTTCCAGAGCAGGGACGGCACCTTAGCAGAGATATCTTCTCACAAACATTATTCCACCTCATGCTGACAGACGTACAGGCTCCCTCTCCTGCACACCACCAGCTCAATCGGCTTCGCTCCCACAATGATGAAATGATATCCCCACGGGAGCCACAGGCTATCAGTGGAAATTCTCAGTGACCAATTAATAAAAGTCTCCATCTTGATAGCTACTTTGAAATATCATTTTTTTCCCCAAAGAATCGTAAGAGGATCAGGATTCAAACCTCCTGAGTAGACTCAGAAAGGACAGAAGTGAATGCCAAGTCACGAGCGTAACGACGACTACCTGGCCAGAGACCATATAAAGAAAACACCAGTCTATAACCAATAAACACAAGTTACTTAGGTAGCACCACTCAAACAAAACCAGATGGTCTCATCTACTGCAGGTTTCCCCTTTCTCATTTTCCCCTTGCTGTTTTTGAATTTAAATTATTTTCAAACAAGGAATGTTTGCAAGTGGTATGATTTCCCAACAAGGCTTCAGGTAAGCGACCCTGGTCTGACAAGCTGTCTAATTAACAGGGTTTTACTCAACCAGCCTTAGAGGAACAGAGGTGAAACTGTGGATGTCACCGTCAGAGGTGTAACACGTACCCTCAGCAGGGCACGTGACTAAGACTTATCCTGGTGGTCACCAGCAGCATCTCCAAGCCCACACCTCCCAAGCAGCAATGAGTTTATCCTCCAGGCGCGGCTGTGGGGCAGCGTTATTATCTCTCATTCACAAATGGAAAAACTGAAACACGCAGAGATTAAGTTACATGCCCAGGATCACCCAAGAAGCCTGTGGCTGAGCTGGGATTAGACCTTCGAGCTCCCCAGTCCTTGCCCAGCTCTTAACCACAAGACCATCCTTCCTGAATGCTTTTATGTAGTTATATTTATCTTTATGTAGGGTCATCTTGGCTTCCATTCTGAAAAGCACATATGGTTTCCAGTCCTCAAATTGCCTGGGTAAGGGTTAAATATTAAAATATAATGTTATTCCTGGCATTTATGGAAAGGTTTCTCAGTGCTGATTCCAAAATCCCATAGCTTTTTTTTGGGCTGCTGCTTTGTATCACTGATAGTTATAAACGAGCTTGTCACTTCTTTAACTGTGAATTAATAAAAATGAAGTTTTTTATCTTTTCAAGGATTAAAATTAGACTAAATGATGCGAATGTGGCTACACATTCGCATTTATTAAAGTTCTAATATGAATTTTATGATCATGTAACTGGTATCAACAAAAATACAGGAAGAAGGAAAACCAGTGAATGCTCCTGCACACCCAGCACAACCCCATGAGCTCAAATTCCTTATGCTAGAGTGCCTTTATCATAAATTCTCAAATTATAAACTCCCTCCGGATTGCAGTGAACAGCTGTAGCACACAAAAGGTTAATCAAAAAAGAAATGATGCAGCTAATGTAACCCAAACACCTCTTACCACCATAATCTCATTGGCTCTGCTACAAAAATTATTACTAGAAGAGATCCAAATGGCAAAGCCACTCACACCGATCTGTACTTAGGGGTCTATTCTGGGCATTGCCTCCACCTGGGTGTGTGGTTAAGCACTTTATTCCTGATTCAGCTAAACCAGAATTGCTACACTTTGTCTCGCAGTCCCTTTGGTTGCATCTAGAGCAATTGAGTAACCACCCTGTGATCCCAGGAGAGGCGCGGTCAGCTCTCAGCCACATGCAGGAGGTGCAGCAGACAAGGTACATTGGCCAAGGCACAATGAGCGTAAAATAGTTGTTTTTACACTCTGGCACGCATCTGAACAACTTAATTCTTTTGGTGTCACTACGGTGTGTTGTACTGCTGTGTGTAAAGACCAGAAAGAAGGATAAAAAGGAAGATTTACTATCATGGTCTATCTTGTAGCTAATGATTGATGGACTCTGTGTTTATATCTGATTTTTGTTTCCACTCTGTGTAACGTACAAAGGAATAGGAGGAGAGAGTAATACATCTTGCCCCCTGAAAGCAGCAGACAAGCAATCCCATGCCGGGGCATCACTGTGCATTGTAGATGTGGAACTTACCCAGCAAGTGTCAAGGTAAAGAAGCTCCCCACATCACCCACGCAGCCATCGAGAACCTGCTAGTCCCCGCTGCTTGATGTAGAATGTTGTCTGCAGGCATTGTTAGGAGGGTACTGATAACCACACCACACACGAAGGGGAGCTCAGGGTTTCCACCTAATCTGTACCACATGCAGGTCTAAGATAAAGTGTTGCTTCTGCAACTGTTCACTTAATTATTTTAATACAGATTAGCCACAAGATCCATCCTTACAAAACAAGGAGAAAACACGTTGCACAGACTGAAGGCAGCTGGATTAAAAAAAAATCTTCCTGCGCTCATTAAGTATCGTGTCAGACATTCACCAGGCACCACGCATTTTAAAGATCTGTTTACTCCATCATTACTAATATTCAAGATACATTCAAAGTAAATAGGTTAGAAAAGCATTTGATCTCATTGCTATATAGTGCAGAATCCCGGTAGACTGAATTTCCTGGAAGAGTGAACTATTCTGAGTTTCCTTGAAATCCCAACTTGTTCTCATCTATTCCAGCACTAACACCAACGCTGCTCTGGTAAAACCGAGCTCCTGTTGGGGAAGATAAAATCAGTGTGATGTACTTTATAACTTAACAGCTACGGCTCCAGTTCAGCCAAGGACCAGAAACTGACTGGGACCACACCACATGCCTTGCTGACTCCAGAAGCCAAAGTCTAAGCCAACATCACTCATCCGGGCATGAGCCACTGCCCCAGGCAGTGCCAGGAGCACCCACTCAGCTGTTGGCCTGGCTGGGTCTTCTGCAAAAAAATACATAAAGCCCCTGCAAAGCCACTTGGGTTTAGCAGTAGCTGCAGGAGCATCCGCTCCAGCACCAGTTTGAAAGGCAGCCGCTACTGCGCACTTCCAAGCCCTTCCTCTTGTCCCTCATCGCAGTTTCTCTGGTACAGCGCTCTGTGACGCTCATACATGGGTTAAGGAACATGCTCTACTTCATCACTGAAACAATGCAAGAAAGGAGGGGGCGCGCAAAAAACCCAACCCCCAAACCAGCAAAAACCTGCAGCAGCAGAGCTGAAGGGAAATGAACTGTGGGGTTGGAAGAAGAAGACAGGGTCAGGGAAGGGCTGGGAGCCTCTTAAACTGGCTTTGCTGTGGGATAAGATGCTCATGTAACTACACCCTTATTAGTGTTATTTTTTTAAAGCTGGATCATTTCACAGATCTGCTTTAAAAACATGTCATAAATGAGATCTGCTGCAATGGAACAGTAATATGTGACTACAGCTGGAGCCTGAATGGAGCTGTGCTAATTTAGGCCAGCTGAAGACCTGAGCCCATCCTACCCCAAACTTCGTTACACCAATCTGAAGGGGACAAAATGTCTCAAATTCCCATGCACTCTTCTTCCCACAAATGTAATACCTGTCTAGAAGATTAATTTTCTTGGTACTACAGATTAAAAAGAAATTAATGAAATAAATCTCTCACCAGCTATTGCTTTAATTTAAGGTTTCATTTTGAAACAGCTGGATATTTTCCAGGCCTTCAAAGTTTTGCCCAAAAATAGAAAGTTATGTTCTGCAACTCATTTTAAAGATGTTCTGTTTACTTCTTTATTTACTAATCCTAGTATTACCACAACCCCTTTTTTAAGAAAGGCATCCTGAGGAATTTCTTGCCATTCAGGGAGGCACCTGTATTTCTCAGCCCTGCAGGTTGTGATGCTCTGGCAGGGAAATGCCAGTAACTATATAAAGGGATTACCCGGCACTCTTTAACAGGGTGCCAGGAGAGTCCTTCTGCTTCTTAAAAACCTAAACGCTTGAGAAGTGCCAGCAGCACCGATGACAGGAGCAATCCCGGCATCCCTGCAACCCCTGAAAACCAGGCAAGAGATAACAGGAGCTGGAGTGGTGGTGTTGGCTGTGCAAACGTGCAGCCTACGGCGTGGCTGCCCTGGGATGAGACAGGTTGCTTCTTACCTACAGACCCCTGCAGAGGAGGAATACAAGATACATAACACACACACAGAGATTACCTTGTAGAAGCCTCTGTATTTTCTCTCTGGAAGAGGCACAACTGCAGCTCCTGCCTCTGCTAGAGCATCCAATGTGCAGCCTCAGGCAGGTCACTTCATCTCAGAAGCTGTTTTACAGCTGTCTCAGCTGTAGAGACAGTTAATGCCTCCTTGCACTGAAAAGCATAATTCACTAATGCCTATAAAACAGTTGGTGCTTTCCACATGCAAGTGTGAGGAGGAGGCGGGGTGTTGCTGCTCTTTCAAGGAAATGTTCTGTGGCAATTACACTGTGAGAGACACTTCGGCTTTGCCAAATGACAATATTAGGGAAGTATGTAGACAAAAGCCAAAAGCGAAAACCTTTTTAATTATAATTTTGGCACTCCAGCAATGATTCATATTTACAAGTTCTCTACGCAAGCTATTCGCGCTCCCGCCAACGGATGCACGCGGCGAGGGCTGCCAGCTCCGAGGAGCTGGGGCTGAGCTTCGCACGGGGCTGGCACCTTCAGCAATTCTCCAACTGGGTGAGATGTATCTCCTATTTCACAGAAGGAGATGGTAGAAGACGCTCTGTCATTCCTGTAGAGCAGTGGAATAAGTATGTGATGGAGTCAGGGGTTGGACTAGGCTCCCTGCGGGACTCTCCCTCCCTGCCTGCTCACATGCCTTTCCCCATCAATGTGAAAACTTGCTCTTGAATATTTATTAGCCTTATTTTTTCTGATCTTCTTGTTCATACCCTGGCAATCGTAATCTAACACTCAATATGGTTTTAAAGACCTCCTAGTATTTATAGGTGTCACGGTATTTCTAAGGGATTGAGCGGGTTTCCACTGGAAGACTCCCATCAGCTGTGACACAAACCAGCATTATTCCTGTAGGAAAAGCAGGAATGTGACCAGAGAGGAGAGCCCTGAATGACAACTGAGGTATCTCTGCCACGTGCTGAGGATGCCGGCGGGCATCAGCACAACCTCCCCTGCCTTCACCCACCACGATGGCAAGTTTCACTGCTTTGCAACATATGTGTTTTTGACACATTCTACATAAATAATTTAATATGGAGACAGATTAAAGTTACAAGGCATTAAATCTTGCACTTACGGCTTCACAGAAGTTTTCAGTACTGCTGGGCCTAAGGCTTGTTTTGAGTAATCCGGAGGGGAAAAATCCACAGCGCTCCCATGATATACGTTAAAGTAAGCTGCTTTTTATTTCAGTTTGGAAAAAGTTAAGTAAAACAAACCCTCAGATCTAAGCTATGGGATTGAAAGAACAGGTCGCAAGGAGAGGAGGAAATTCAACCATATCCACAGGAATGACTTAAGATTTGGTTTCTAAAACCATATCTGATTAAGCAGAGACTTCCGTTTTCATCTTGTGACTATGCTGAATATAAACAAACATCAGTCATGGAAAAGAACCCCAATAATTACTGTTTCCACCAGCTGAAGCCCTTACTTCCATATCAAATAGTAGAGACCTTTTCATGACATCCACATCATTTGGCATTTTGGGGCAGCAAGAGAGGTGGCTGCAGAGTCGAGAAGCGTCTCCCTAGGACGCACTGCTCTGCTGCAGCCCTGTGCCTGAAGAGCTGAAGGCTCATCTGCCTTTAAATCCCCAAGCATCAATATATTATTGTATCAGCATAAAAACTTGTTGAGATCTTTCCAAAGCCACCAAGTCACTTCTTTTTATTTTCCCTAGACTTTTTCTCTGGAGTGGCTCCAGCTGCATCCATCAAGCCCTCTGCACTCTCAGAGTTAGGCAGGGGATTTTCAGTCCAAGTTCAGACTCACAAGACAAGGGTCTGACTGATGGAAAATGTAAGCACTTATCACCCAAGCTACCCTTTTGGAAGCTGTTTCAACACTTTGCTTCTGTGCTTAATAAGATTCTTTTCAGAACTACCATTATCTGTGAAAAACTCAAAACCGAAGCAGGAGGAACCATAACTGATCACAAAATCACTAATATAAATGCATGCATCAATCAAAATGCATTCTAAGAAGCTATTATACTGGGGGAGAAGCTGATATTTTACAAATTACTTCGACGAACTTCAGAACAAAGACACTCACGAGCTGGATTTCTCACAGGGACAATTTTGTTGAGGAGCAGCAGAGAATCTGCAACAGAAAAATCATCACCTTCTGGCGGTCTTTTCGCAAGTTATATAAACTGAGTTAGAGCCTCAATCCACTTAACAAAAGCATCCAGAATACCAATCAGCCAACCAAACCACATAATATTCTTCAATTTTGCATTCCAAAAGGCTTTTCGCAGTTGTCATTAGATGGCACTTTTGTTTGTGATCTCAGCAGAGACCAAACTCAGAGCAACAAAATGCAGAAACAGGATTTCAGGTTGTTTCTTCCCTTCTAAAATTGGTCCCTGTGAATGCATGTGAGAGGCTGACTGGACCCCCCTCCCTGCAGAAACGAAGCCATCCCGTACACAACGCTATCAATGCAGCTCTCTTTCATGAACTCCAACCTCACTTACTTTAATAAAACATGCTACTCAAGCCATCTGACATTTATTATGCTTAAGCAACATAAAATGGAAAAGAAACATCTCTGACCAGAAACAACCCTTCAACTCACTTTTATTGCCAAGGTTCTGAAATTCTATTTTTTTTCCTCCCCGCTTTCTTTTTGCTAATAACAGTGCCTTCCCGTTTCACCTTCCCCGCTGCAATATCGCAGGAAATTCCCTGAAAGGAACTCTAATGTGGATTGCAGCTGTGCAGTTTAAAGCTCAAGAAGCCTCTAATTTCAGGGGTTTGGGCTGGATTAAATGTTCCTCTGCCCCGATGCAAAGTTGCAAACGCTTTCCTCCTCCTTCAAAGCACACATTGTTGGCAGAACGAATACACAGAGAGAAACGTGCCCACTTGGCAAGGGACTGAGCCTCTAGCATCCAGGTGATGCTGTCGGATGTTAAACCCTGTTCATCAGGGCAGTCCTGCTTCAAATTTGGGAGTGAGGGAAGGCGAGCGGAGAAGCTGTGTCTTTAAGATCGCAGCCCTTTGCCTGTGCCCATATATCACTGCTCCATGCTGCGGTGGCTTTTCTGCCTGCTGCTCAAATTTGTCCAATTAGATACGGCCCCACAGGGTGGAATTCAGTGTGAAATGTGTCTACTGATGTCTGCAAATTAACCAACACAAGACATGCTGCTTTAAGGCCTGTCAGTGACAGGCAGAGAAATGCCTGCCCAGGACAAAAGCAGGAGGACCGGCTGTGTAAAAGCCCGGATCAGCCTGTTAAGGGATTCCCAGACTCAGCTAGGTAAAGTGTGTGAGCCGCCGCGGCACTTCGCACCTCAAGCTGTGCTGTCTCACACCACTGACCCCTCCATGGCGACATAAGTCTCAAGAAGAAGCCAGGATTATCTGTCTAAGAGTCTTACATGTGTCATGTAAGGTCAGGTGCCAACTGCAATGTAAATTAGTAGTTAAGAGTATTGGTAGCTAGACAGATGCTGGGCGCCTCAATTAGAAAGAAAAGTCAGATTATAAGTAATTAAGAGCTACAAAAAATGCTTCAGAGGCTAAATACCTAAACTGCCTCCAGTGTATTTTTTTTTTTAATAAAGCACACACATTCCTGAGCTCTCTCAGATCCTGCCTGAAACATCTTTGCAGACTCCAAAGCTGGTCTCCATGCAGACAAAAATCCCCAGCATTCTGGTGTCAAAAGTACCAGAAGGGGAATTATGGAAGTGAGCTTCCTTTACTGGGCAGAGTGCAACACAACAATTTTTGCTTCTCAGTTGCTAGAAAAGGGTGAACTTTTCAATCTCCTGCCATAAACGGGTCTAACGGCTTTTCAAATACACATGTAATTTAATAATTTGCATTGAATATTGTCAAAAAGGAAAAGCGACAGCTGCATCTCCTTTGAGAAGTTCATCTGCTGCTGCTGCTGTGTCTCCAAGTTACAATAAGTACACAGCTAACCGTGAGCACATGCACTTACAAGTTGCTGATGACCTGGCAACCTGAATCCATTTTGTAAACATGAAGATCTAAAATATCTGCAGAACAGTAATAAAATCAGAAGTCCCATTTCAGTGATGAGCACACCAGCGCAGAAAGTCTAAATGATACAGCCTGGGGCCCAGGTGAGTTTGCAGACAAGCTAGGAAGGATCCCACCTCCCTAATGGCTTGTATGCCTGGTCTGGGCATGCAATATTTTATTTATAACTAGTTCCTAGCACCCTTTCCTTGAAAGATTTGCCACCAGACGTTGGGCCAGTTGAGATGAGTACTTTAAAAATATGCTTCATTTAGAGGCACCAAGATTTAAGAACTGTTCTTAAATGCTTTCCTTAACATAGGAGAAGTTAAGCATACGCTTAAGTTCATTATCGAAGCAAGGCCAGAGCAATTACCCCGGTGAGACGGCGGCTGCAGGAACCGATGGCCCCACAGTGTTTGTGGGGCTGCCCTCTTACATTTCAGAAAGCGTTAAAACACATGGAAAACCATACACTTAGGTTACTTATCAGGGCGCTCCAGCTTTGAAGAAGCCACTCACTATTTTTAAGTGGTTTGCTTTTTTTTTTTTTTGAGACCGAAAGACTGTAATGGGTTCCTGAGAGCTCCGTGAGACTACAGTAGCACCTGCAGGGAACTACAGAACGCTTATGTCAACAGGGAGCTCGATGCTAAGGCAAGCACTTCAAAATCCTGAGAAAATTCTTCCAAAATAGTTCCACGTTTCAGTTTGCTGTGTTTTCAAAACACCCCGTTCAGGGGAGGATGTCGTTCAAGTTACCTTCTTGTTACTTGATAAATCATTTTGTATTTTCACGACCATAAATCACTGAAGGAATTGACAGTCTCCTGGCATTGATTAAACAGCATCTGATCCCTGAAATTCTATTACCATTATTTGCACGACACCTAAGGTTCCCCAATGCTGTTTAGTCCTGGGCAGCAGTATGAAAATCCTCAGGTCTCAGACCTCAATCACATTTTACTGTGCAGCAACTGATTAGGAGCAAATAAGCTGTAGCAAAAGAGGGTGGAACCTCTTGCCACGTTGCTGCCGTGCAGTTGTAACACTTGAATGGGGTAAAAAGGAATAAAATGTATGGTCAACGTCAAAGGATAACTGGATTCCTTTTTTTCATCCAAAAAAAGCATCTTTGTGGTAAAAGAATTGCAGAGCTACTGTATGACCTTCTGACCACAGGCAAAAGCCCTGAACTGTCCTGTTCTGTCGAAGGATGCCTAAGACAGAAGCATCAATCACTCAGACGAATGCAACTGTCTTGAGATTTTTACCTTTTTTTCTTTATTTACTTGGTGGAAAGGAAATTGCTCTCCCTGGATTCAAGCTCTGGAAAGTTTTGCCACTCGCATAACCCCTCTCTCAAGACGTTAGCAGCCTTACCAAGGGTGTGGCAAAAAGGAGACTCGTCGGAAAAGCTGTTTGGGAGCAGGAAGGGAGGAGGAGCCGCTGGCACAGCCGCTGAGCACTTTTACTGCAGGAACAAGAAGTTCTTGGTTAGCGGCGGTAATAAGGCTAATTGAAGACCCCGTCTTATGCTCACAAGTTTTGCCATAGGACACGGAGCACAACAAACTTCTTTGTAATTTAGATCACAAGTTACAGAGAGATTATCCTCTGACGATACAACTTGTCTTATGCAACAAGTAAGAGCTGAATATAGGCAAGGAAAAGACTGGAAAGAATTGTTGACATGAAACTTTGGAAGGGCTTCTGCATATTTCTGCCACCCTTTTGTCCTTTCAGAAGCTGTGGGGATAGTTATGGCAGGCCTGGCTATGTTATCTTATGTACTAAATCCGCCTAGATCTGTAGATGATGTCTTAGGGGGCGAAAAAGATTAATAAGGAATCACTCCAATGGCTTTAGGACAGCTAAGAATCTTAACCCATTTAACCTCTCCTAAAACACACAATCAGATCAGAGGAAGTTGTAGGAAACTCATTTCAAAGACTCCAGGCGACACTTTTTAGGTCAGATTTACAAAGCTCATTAGAATGAAGGTCTGTTACTTTAGATTTTAATACTAAGACATACTAAGAAACCCTCTTGCCCCATTTAGGAAACATATAAAGCAAAGAATGCAAATTTTAAAAAGAAACTTAATCTTAATGCATGTTTTCTGCCACCAAATCTGAGTAAAACCTTCCTAGCTTATGTTCTTACAGAAAATAGTAGAAAACATATCCAAAAGGGACAACAAATGCGTATTTATTTACATCTTTTTATCCTTTGAAACAGCACGTGGGATGCACAGAGAGTATGATTCTTTGCAAATTATATTTGCTCTGGAAGAAACAATTCTATTTAACACACAAGTTACTGATTTCCTTGTCCCTGTCAGTTTCCTAAAAATCTGTTTTCCCCAAAGGTGTGAGTGTGTTGACGAGCTGGAACTGCAAGTTATTCCTGGATTCCCAGCCACTGACTCTGACTGGCACCCACTCACATATCTGGGTCGGGTCCCTAAGCAGCTCTGAAAAGAAGAGAAGGAATCACGGTGGTTGAGGCTCCTGCTCTCTGTTTTGTGCAGAAAGAACACAAAAATGGAAGGTCATCTCTAGCTGATCTTCTTTGTGATAAGACAGTGCCTCTTAAGTAGAGGGATTAGGACAGAAAAATGGAAAAAACACAACAGAAATATGGAATTTCAGAGCCTAATGTGACTGTACATATCTAGCCAGATTTTATTCAGAGGGGAACAGTGTGCCGAACTGGAAATAAAAAGGAAACTATTACTTTATGCAATATCAGAATGACATGCCATCAGAATTCTGTGGTTAATTAGGAGGAAAAAGACCTACGCAGAATGAGGTAGATGGCTTGGCAAACTCTAATTTTAATCTTGTGATACCTCCTAATAACAAAAGGCCTCTATGATATATCAAACAAATTTATAAATGCGTGTTCAATACATCTGACATGTTATTTAATTACGATTCTTCATGACAGAGACAATATGAAAAACTAGTGTCAACATTCTGACAGTGGAATAAATAAATACATGTAATTATTCCTTATACTGATCCCAGATGAATTGTAACATATCAGGCCAGACTGCAGACCAGAGTTCTAAGGTTTCCTTAATATGATAGAGTTTGATGTAAGGGGTGTCATGTATCCAATATTTTGCTGTTTTATTAGAATAAAAAGCTCTCTGGGGATTTCAAGTTCAAATGGTCACAAGTCTCCCCCTCCATTTCTATTGCGCTTAATGCAAGGATAAGCACTGGAATATATTTAGAAAAATGCTAGTACAGCTGGAAAAAGCAAAACGTTAGCTTGCATGAACCTGAAAAGAAGGCCCTGAACTCTGGGGTTATTAAAAATTTACCCCTAGATGTGATTATTTTGTAATTTTTCTTTACCTTAAACGTATGCCAGTCTTGGGAGAGAGCTCTGGACACACGAGATACTTGATGTATAAAGACAGTTCTCGGTGCTAGGCTCAGCCCTGAGCTTTTTACAGGACAAACCCACTCCCTGTGGCAAGAGCCAAGTGTCGACATTCCTCCTTGAGGAGAGGAACGAGTTGCAGTGGTGGGTCGGGCCGAAGGCAGCCAGTACACTTGTGGCCATTATCACACAGACAGGAAAGAATGCACTATCTGTTCCTTTGGCCATGAGAAATTCGAGTTAACGTTTAGCATGAGGGAACCAACTTCAAAGGGAAAACCAGCTGGATTTGAATAATGGGAGATGAAACTGCTAACACCAGTACAAACTTGCAGGTGGTCATATTTGGCTGAAAATAACACATCCATAGTAGAGGAGCCTGCTGCGAAGCGAAGCCTGAGACAACACTGCTGTTTGCGGAGAGTGGAGAACGGCTGCGGTTCACTCTTTACTGAGCAGACATGGGAGCTCAGAGACAGCGAAGCAGCCCTGCACACCCTGAGAGCGCTCACTTTGCAGCCACAATGGTCAAGGAAGAAGTTCTCCCTGCCAGAACACAATATTCTAATAAACAAGTTTGGAAACGATGGCAATACAAGCAAGAATAATAGAAATAATAAGCAGAAATAAGAAAACAGCTGCGTGCTCTGCTCACGCAGCACCTCAAGGGTTTCCATGCACCATCCTTTACAGCAAGCGCACTGGGAAATGAAATCAGAAAGAGTCATCAGACCTACAAATAATCAATATTCAATGTTTCTATGAGATGCCTCACTAAAAGTTGCAGAACGATGTCTGATGGACTGCATCTTGAATAAAATACTGTGCCTTGCGTAGCTTTGCAACGAGATTTGAAGGGAAAGCCCGTGCCTTTCTTGCTTGGTTGCAAACCACTTGAGCAGGAAGGTTATGATTCAGCTGGGTTTATTTCTGAAACTACTCAGGAGATCCTTGTGAGCCTGTTGATACAAAAATGCTGACTTAATGTCTCCTTCTGTCAGCTGGCTGCTTCTTACACAGGGGATCAACTGCATTTTAGTCAAATACTCATGTTCCCATAAATTACTTCAATTCAATCTGCTCAATTTAACACAGGTATAACAATTATACCAATCTTTACTAGGAGGAGGCGCTAGAAGCAATGAGAGTATTCAGAAATCCTCTATGCAAGTGATTTTTGCTAGATTTTTCATTATTTTTTAAAGGCGGCTGAATACTCCCTCGATGCTGACCTTACTGGAGAATTTATAAACAAATAGCACCTATAAAACTGGGACAAAAGTAGCAAATCTTAACCAATTTGTTTCTTCTCTCTGACTTCAGCCTCAATACCAGAGACAAATGGCAAATAAAGGGTGGCAACAGTCCCTAAGGGAACAGGCTCCAGCTCTATTAAACCCAAATGGAAGTGATTTCTAAGGGCACTGCACCAGGAATGCCTTTTCTCTATGTTTCTGTAGATTTAAGGGTTGTTTGCAAGAGGACAGAACCGTTCAAAGGTCTAAGACCTTGCAGTAATTATTTTCATGATGTGATATGCTGATTATTTCTGCACAAAACACCAGAAATAAAATAAGCCATAGTCTGCCCTTCCTCAGGGTCTGAAATAACTGCCGCCAGCAGGAGTTACTGTTCCACGGGGTTTCTACAAGGCATAACTATCCAATTTATTATTGCATTTCTGAACATTTTTGTAATTACACGGCCATTCCTTAGTTTACTTTTAAAAAATTCCTTTCTAAAGCAGCGAACGTTTCATTCTTGGCCATTCTCAGCAAAAGAGACTTGAAGAATTTGCTTAGAGAGAAACAATCCGACACTGGTAAAAATCTGCAGATCCAGTGCATGAATTTACCTGCAGATTAAGGAAAGGAGCGGGGCAGCCTCCTGCCCTCAGCCTCAGCAAAGCGGACTGGATGCAGACAAATCCTGCGACTTGCCCAGCTTTCCGTATGGATACAGCAGGGCCAGAAATATCTGCAACACAAGGAAATGCAAACTGCGTTCCGCTGCGTAGTAGGAATTAAAAAAGGAATAGGGATAAGGCCTAACATAATATTACTATTGCTGTAAAATGATTTTTAGACAACCTCGCATGAAAAATCAGGGTAACCTGTTTTTCAGTACAGAGCAGCATACCCTTAGTCTTTAAGCAGATGATGCTAGTTTTAACAAATGAAGCTGGATTAATTTAAAGTATTTAAAGTGATCAGCAGTCCTTAGGTTAAAGAACATATGTCATTTTCTTCTAAGTTTCTATTTTGATGAAAATATACTGCCAATCTTGGCTGTTCCACAGCCCGGCGTGCAAAGAGGCTACCTGAACCCTTGGCTACCTGCCCCGGTACCTAGAAGCGGTTGCACCGGCAGCTGCCGCAGGATTAATGCAGAGCAACCTTCAGAGAGATGGATTGAGGAGGTCAGGGAGATACAAACGGCCACGACACGTGTCATGTATCACTGTCTGCTCTGCCCGCCCCGCCGCTAGGAAAATGGCACAGCTCGTCCCACCGAGCCCACTTAAAGGCCTAATGGGTAAATGCATAAAACTATTAAATGCATAAGAATCCTCTTCACCAAATGGCAAAATATAATGAAAGTTTAAACTGTTAATTGAATAAACCTCTTAAGGACAGAGTGCATCAACGCAGGATGTTTAACGCTTTGCCAGGCAGGTGCTGAGGTTACTTCCAAGCCAGCGTGCCGGGCACAGAACCTTGCGGGACGCAATCCTGGGACTGCTCAAGTTTTGCAACATCATTTTGCTGCCATCATTGCTGCGAGCCACTTTAATCCAACTGCTTTTAAATGCAGAAACGCCTAAAACCAGCTTTAACTTAATATCTAGCTAAAGGTAATGAGCTCCCAAGGTGCTGCTTCTCTGGGTGCAGCACTGTGTCAGCCTGGAGCGCAGCTGGAAAATCCTCCTCCTTCAGCCTGAATTAAAGATACAATGAAAGAACTAAGGGTGAAGTAGAAATTCTCTGTATGATTTTATGAAAATGTTCTTGTTGGGATAAGCATAACGTTGCTACGCTGAAGCCTCCAGTTGCTTTGGGAGAGGTGGTTGCAGGCTCCAGTGCCTGACCTGTGCCTGTCCTGTCGGGGCTGTGCAGTAACAGCTGAGGATTTCAGCTTCATATTTTCAGGAAAACTTACTTTGGAAGACCGAGAACTACAACACAATCCCAAAAATCCTGCATTTTCTTTCACAGGTCCCATTGCACGGTCTACTTTTGACACAAAACCATGTCCTTGGTATTTCAAAGGGGTAAAACCTGAATCGTGGCAGTGATAATTGATGTTTTGTAGTGATTTCCTCAGCCATAACTGGCTTCTCCGGAGATAAGCACTGCCTTTGGCCTCACGGTTTATCCTCACAGGAACAAGATTACTGCCTCATAAAACAATTGCAAAGCTACAGTACTATTATCCTTTAAACAGTGAAAGAAGAAAAAAAATGATTTATGAAAAATAACATGATCCCTCATAAATAGAGCCTGACTGACAGCAATTTTGGAGACAGTAACTAATCTAATGCTGCATTATAACAGCACAAAGAAGTAGATTTGGCCACTGAACCAAAGTCATTAAAGATCAGGCCAGCTGGTTTAACAGTTAGGAAATGGTTTTGCCTACCTGAGCACAGGATACTATGAAAGTTGTTTTATGATTTAATGTCTCCGTTGTAAACAATATGACTTTTTGGATAAATCAATGGCCGACATTGACAGGACAGAGAACTTACTGTGCTGAAGGTGGCTTTTAAATCCAGCTTTCCAAAGCTAAGCAAAAAAAAAATCCAGTCAGACTGCATCCCAAAACGAATCTGCATTAACGTATATTAAATGTTATGCAATGTTAGTGCATAGTATTACATTTTTTAAGTTGCTATGAAGGTTGGTTTTATTTATATTGAAGAAGAGTGTACCTAACGATCCTTTATACTAAAAAAAAAGGAAAAGGAGGGGGAAAAAAGGAAAAGGAGGGAAAGAAGGAAAAAACGAAATGGAGGAAAAAGGAAAACAGGAAAGAAAAGAAGGAAAAGGAGGAAAAAAAACCTAAGAGAGAGACTTGGGAAACAACCAAGAAAGGTTTTAGTTGCAGACCTCTTAGCGTTAGGTGCTAAAATCCAGCTACACATTCTTAGGCAGAGAGCGCCTTAAAGTCAGGCCGGAGAGGTTAATTGCTGGCTTTATTGGCGTCTGATCTTTGCATGGCTCCTTCCCATCGCCTTTATTGTGGGGTCGCCACCGGGTTGCATTCAAGTGAAAACATTTTGACCGTGTCATCAAATCTCTTGCAGAGCATCCAAGCCCTTCTGCTGCTGACAAAGAGGTGAAACGAAGGGGCGTGTTTGGCGGTGTCGGAATGAATCGAAACCAGCCAGCTAGCAGACATCTTGCTGGTTTTCAAGGGACTGCAGACATCTAAATCTCTGTGTCCACAAAAACAAAGAGTAACCACAAGGAACTCGACGCCAGCCAGCAAGAAGGCTTAGCTTTCCATTCAGGGCTTTGGCTGCCAAGTGTCAATGAAGTCTGAATGCATACAGCAGGGCAAGAGATTTCTTAAGACTGTTTTTTGGAAGTATTAGCTGTGGGCTACCCAGTGACCTAAAGTAGCAAATTATATTAAAAAGAAAGCATTTAATACTAATTGGCAGTGCCTAATTGTTAGGTTTTCTGCTCAGGTACGTCCTCCCAGTGATTTTATTGAGTGTCATTTTCTTTCCTGTTCTGCTGTTTCCCAAAACCTCTTCAGCCAAATCACTGGTTTATTTTTGCAGTGATTACACCAGGCCAAATATAGCTGCTATCTGCTGGGACAGCCCGTGGCAGTCCTGCCAGCGCGGTGCTAACAGGGGAGAGGGTGGTGCTGCAGCTTCAGCTCCTCTCACCTTTCAGCCTGTCTGTGGGATGAACAGTTAATCTTCTGTTATTTTTCCAAAAACACAGAAATCACTAGAAAAAAAATCAGTGTTATTTAATCCCAATATGCACACACTCACTCTATATATACCAAATCTATACATAACAAATCTATACCAAATTCAAACCTATTTGTTTCTGTGTCTGCATCCACACATTGCAACAAAGGAGAGCAGCCTCAAAAGAAATGCACCAGTAGCATCACTTCCCAGTTACAGAAGGCTTTCACCCTTTGAGAGTTATGCTGTTTCAAGTATATTCAAATAGCATATATAAAATAATTATTTGCATTGTGGCCAGCAGCAGCACCAAAATGAGATTTCCCGTATACGCTGAAGAGTCACAGCAAACAAAATCCTTGCTAGTCCTTGATAAATATTCTTAGTTCACATTCACAATAAGAGGTGCTCTCTACTTAGCAAGAATTGGAAAAAGGGACAGGAAACTATTTCAGTGCCCAAGAAATAGAGCCTCTGGGATGGAAGAGGCCACTAAATAAGACCAATTGCTTTGTGGCACTTAAGTCTCCAAAGGGGAATCCAGGAAAACAGTGCTGGATCTGGATCAAGATGCTATACTACCATGAGGACACTGGGATATTGTTAATGGGACATAGGGAACTCAAACATAAATAGTGAGTGGGATTTTCCTTGCATTGGCTACAATACATATGTTTGTTCAAGAAAAAAATAGCTGGAGCAAGAAGACATGCACGTCTGGTGTTGAAGAAAAGCCTGTTTGTGTCAGACACAGTGGAGAAATTGTTCAAGAATAGTTCATCTTTAAATGAAGACCATTCTAATCATGCTGCCTAGGTCCGTGGCGGCTTGGATTTTGGGCCATGTAAGTGCCAGCAGCACAAGCAAAATCCGCCCTGGTACGGGCTTTAAACATGGATAGCTGACATTTTGCTGTATTTTCATTCAACTTCTCCCCTGTCACCAATGGTGCCATTGATCCTCAGACTTCCTCAGCTCCCTGGGGACTGGCTGTCTGCCATGTGCACAAGAAAAGTGACCAGAGCACAGGCAAATGTCAGGTGAGAAAATAGGAGTTCAATTCCAGTTAAGTCAAGGGTTCAGGAAGAGCAGCGTTTGTCACAATTAGGGGCAAACGCTCAATTTGATTCTGGGTCAGAGTCAATGAATGCAGTCAGGAATAAGAGAGTTAAAATGTTTCCCATCTTCATCTTATGTTGAATGTGCATCTACATGTGTCTCTGCTACCATTTACAGGCAAATGACGTCTGCTTACAGCACTGTTTGCCCCTACACCAGTACTGCACTCGGTTTCCCTGCTCATTCGCAATCCTCCAGCGTCTCTTGCAATAAAAGGTAAAGACTCCCCTTCAAAAGATTAAGTTTAGGTATGGATGTTACAACCTTGTAATTCATTACAAACATTTTTCACTCATGACGTCTTTATTTGGAGTTCCTGATTTTCTTAATTATGTGTTTCTAATTTATCACAATCCTAAGTGCTTCAAAAGCACTGCACATTTTGACATAACTACGGGCAACATATTCCAGTGAAATATCTAAGCTGATTCATATTCTTTCCCCTCTGACACCAGAGGTTTATGTAATTTAGGAATAACAGAGTTGCTAAAATTAATGGCTGAAGGGCAAGGCATTTTCTTTGTCACATTATATATAATGCTCTGGTTCAGCAAAAGAGTAGCTGGATTCTTTTGATTCTTTATTCATAGTTAATTACAATTAAAAGTAAGACTGTAATTACCTTTCTTGTAAACTTCGGCCTTAACTGCTGAGCATAGCAAAAGAGAAGGAGACTTGGTTAACCTCAGTGGAAAAAAAATAAAGCTTTTCTTCTGAAACAGCCAGAGCCTGGGCATTCGGGAGAAATGTTTCTGGGAGGGTGAGATGAAAGCAAACCAAGAGCCAGTATCAGAGCGTCCATTCTGGACTGATCATTTGTAAACCAAGAAAGCTTCAGGTGGAAGAGGGGAAAAAGGACTTGCCTCGCTCCCACAACCAGCCTGCTCTTACGGGAAGCACGGATAATCGGGTGTATCCAATAGCTGCAATTTTCAATCAAAAGAATTCAATACAAAACTTCCCTTGTTTCTACATCTTACTTTTTATTTATTTTCACAGTTTACTGCTATTGTTTGCACAGGGAAACCAGCAGCTCCCTGTGCCTGCTGCATGGATCTCGAAGGGTTTAACTGTTTCCCTTTGGACAGGGGTGTCGCAGGCTGAACAAACCACCGACTTTTCTATCCTTACTTTGCTCGCATCACAGTCGATGGGAACCTGGGAGTCCTGCGCTGCAATAAGACTTCCAGCCCCTATTTCAAATACGATCCTTTATTTCTCTCTCTGAATACAGAAGAAGGTATCTCAAGGCATCTGTAACTTCAGCAAAAGGCCTGTCTCATACACACACAGAAGCATCAAAGAAAGCAGAGGCCTTCCAATAAAAAAAAGAAGTTTTAATGCCAGGTTATGTCCCTGAGCAGGCCCATTGAGAGACGCTGCCCTGACCACTGTAGATCAGGCTTGCCAGGAAAGAACAATCTATAGGAAAAGGAGACGATATTTTAGTTCCACAGCTATATCTGTGCCAGGCCCAACCCTGCCTCAATGCAGAAGCCAAGAGTGGAGTGGAAGAAAGCTCAATGGCTCCCATTAACTCTCCATCTCATGATGACAAACGCGCCATTGTAGCACAGTTGCCTTAAGACAGACAGAGAGACAGAAGGAAGGAAGGAGGAAAGGAAGGAAGGCGCTCGTGAAGACAAAGTTGTTCTTTGGATAGTAATTAGAGATATTTAGAGATTCAAATTGATAGTCATAGGAAGAACTTTTGATTTCTCGGTGTGTAAACGCTTCCTGATCTATGATTCAACATTGAAGACTTTGGAGAACACAGTAAGCCTTGGAATCGGCTCGGACACGGCACCATTATTTTTTATCATTATTGAGAGAATATCTAAAATATAAGTACGTTAAAAACCTAATTTATCCAGATTTAATTAATTTTTAAAACACTCAGTTTCTCCAGAATTGTTCTTCCCCCCCACCTTTTAAAATCTTTACAAGCATTTGTATATAGATTTAGTAATAATAAGTGTAGGAGGAAAGAAACATAAAATAACCCAAATCCCTGCCCCACAAATGCTGCTAGTACATAAACTTTATAAATACAATGTTGGCAGATTCCGATATATAAAAAGGTAGCTAAAAAAAAGTAAGAGCCATAAATAATGCCAAGTAATAAAGGAGGTGAATGTTTTTGTTATTAGATTCTTTCATTGTATAAATCTGTTTAATAAGCTGGCTAGGAATCATTGATAGAAAACAGACTGCTTGTGGTGTTACAGATCAACCTGTTCTAAATGTTCTTTCCTAAACTCTATGCCAAGCAATACTTTCTACAAATACAATTTAAAAATTGAATGTTCTTTCATCATCCAAAGGGAGCAAATCGCACTAAAAGTCAGAATGCACCTTTTGAAGAATGCACGACACGTGTCTGTATCAGCAAAGCAGAAAATCTCCGTTTAAGATGGTTTGCTGTGTGTTCAGAGTAATTAATACCATACATGTGATTCGTCAAACGTGATCAGTCTATGTGTAAACCCCTTGATTTAAAAGTCTTATTTCCCAACATGTGTATTTTTGGAGAGCCCTATCGTATATTTTTCTTCAGAAGTTCATGTAAAAAGTATGCAGTAACATTTCACTGTAATGAAAACTAAATGTTGTGAAATGTTATTGAGGTCAGTGATGGGTTTGTGACGTTAATCTTTGTACACTATTGTTTCTCATTACTGAGTGGTATTTTTGGTTTTCATTATTCCTAGAGGGAAGGACAGAAAAAAAAAGAGATGCTATAACCCAAATAAGGAAAAAGGAATAAACACTAAAATGCAAAACTGAAGATAACAGAAAAAAAAATTATCCTGCCCATTAGGACATTATTGGTTAATAAACTGCTGAACTTAACCCCTCGGCCCCCCTAAAATATTAAAAAGCAGACAGGATTTTTTGTATTATTATCAAATAGATATCCTTATTCCTGCTTTACATTTTTTATTGATATATTAACTTCTAGAGCAGGTGGTTTAAGTGTGCAGTTCTCAATATCCTCAAAATCATTTTAAGCTCTGACCCCAATTTTGATCTTATGGAATACAACTCGCACAGCTCCGGTTTCAGTGTATTAAGGGCTGCTCAGCTTTGGGAACTTCTTTCAGTGCTTCACCAAGTTGTGCTCAGGAAGACACCTGGGTCTCCAGGAAAAAGCAGAGCACATCAGAAATAGAAATTACATGATCAAGAATAGAAATTCAGACAGGACGCGATCATTATTTTAATTTACGGTGAGTACATTTGGCACCCAGCGCCTAAACTCAGTTGAACTGAGAGCAAGAGAGGTCTGTCTATGCAGCCTGGTCACTGAAATGAATGACAAATGCGTGGGACATGATGCCCTGTGCATCACACCAGCCTGACCAGAAAAGCTCCCAGCACCTCCCCGTCTGTGTTCCTTAACACTGTCCCAATGCCAGAGCAGCAGGAGCTGCCCGGACAGACAGCAGAGCACATCCCCAGGCAAGAGACCTCACCTGGAGTCCAGATTAGGAAGATCTTTAACTAGTTTCAACACCAGCCAAGGGCAGAGTGCAAAACAGACTTCAAAAATTGAAATGATCCCTTTTTCAATTAACAGCCTAATCTCAAATTAGATGGAGATTTATCAGAGGGAGTCCTTGGAGAAACTGGAGCAGACTAAAAGGGCAGACATTCAGCAAACACTGAAAATCAAAACTCTCTCTTGCCCATCAAACTAATGAGGTGTGCCCTGAGTACTTGAGGGCTCATGGGAACAGGATACAGAGACTTTCAGCTCTAAATCACTTGTATAAATCCAGCCCAGTTTGTCATGATTGAAAGTAGCTACCATCTGTGACTACTGTGGCCTACGAGGAATTTGTTGGTGGTCTCACCCTCGCCTGTATGGGGCCGTACAGACAACATGGTCCTCCCACCAAGGCTCCGAGCACCCTCACAGCTGCGCAGAGGGCAAAACCCAGGGGCTGAACTGATGTGGAACAAAGCTGCAGATCAGGTGTTGATCCTACAGCTCCAGGTAAGAAGAACAGCTCATTTTACCCTGCTGCAGTCCTTGATACAGAGATACAGGCACCTTAGGACATTTCGGCTGCCACTTGCACAGCTCACATTTATCTATTTTAACCATACAGATGAGCATTGTTTATAATACTCGCAGGAATGCAAAGATTTCCTAAAGTGTTGTGCACAAACATCATCACATAATCCTCAGAGCTTCAAAGCCAATCCCAACAACTAATCCCATAGATAAACAAAGCTAAATCTCTATTTGCCTGCAAAAATAATGAGCAAACATTAGGGATATCACTGAATTGAAGGTCTTCAATCTTCTGAGGGAAGATCTCAACTTTCACCCAATTTGTACCATGAAGCTCTAATCTACTGTAAATTACAGAATCTAATTAAAATGAGGGAAACTGAGGTAGGTAAACCCTTCAGAGCGACTCTGCTAAGATTCATAGCTGCGCTAGTCTTCATTTCAAAGAACTGTTTGCAAACCTTGTACTTCCTAGCATGGCACTTAAGCCATCTGCCGGGTCTAAGTGCTTCTTCATGTTGTATAGAATAGATTTATAGCTCAAATCCCTACTTAGGGTATAACATTATTTGTAAAGTTGTCTACGACACGCTGAGGCTCTCTCTAAAATAACAGCATTAAACATTGTTCAGTCCCAAGAGATACTGAGATAGGTTTAAGCCTCCACAGAGACACCAACCTATATATTTACAACAATCTTTAAGGCGTTAACAAGAAAGAGGAATCATACTTGTGTGACACTACATGGGCACACAGAATGGACACCCTTGTGGGAGAAAGAATTAATCCATACAGGTGTCAGTCCAACAACTGATGATCATGTTTCAAATCAAATGCTACGGCAGCAAGACAAAGAGAAGATAAATCAGAGAGTTGCCAGAGGTCTACTGAATTATTAAAGAAAGTAACCCACTGCAAAATAAACAAAGTTTTCATTTCTTTCCAGATACTTGCAGTGCAAGTATGTTTAAATCCAAACCCAAAGCATTTGAGCAGCTTTATGCATCCCCTTAGGACTTCTTGTGTGGATAATGGTCCTCAGTGGAGCTACCACAACTCAACCTGCTGTATTTGTTTCAAGATTTTCCAGCTCATGAGACTAAGAGCCTATCTGAAACATAACCAGGATACGGCACAAACCAAAAAGTGCATTACTGCATGCTTCTCTCAATAAGACATTAACTCTTCACCTGCATTACTCCATGCTCTTACCAGTCCTGTTTTATCTTCAGGTTTTTGTTTAAAGATCAGCATCTAATTCCAACGACAACAATAAATACCAATTCAGTTGTGGTATCAAGGTCAAAAACCCATGAGCCACAGCAGCTATAACGTAACGTTTCTATATCTCATCCACCATAATAGCAAAGTTCATACAACACTTCAGTAAAAAACCGAGCACTTTTTCATTCCCCCCTGTCAACCACGTGTAATCCTGGTGGGTTTCTGAAAGCATCCCTTGAAATCATGTCTTTTGAGGAAGATTCCTTGAAAACAGCAGTCTCCACTGCACTTCACTAGGTGGTTCATACCTAAAGCTCTGACTAAAAGCAGCTCTCTGAGGGACCGTGGAAGCTGAGCTCCAGTAGCAATAAGTTCCTTCTTGTAGCGACAAGCACTTGGGGCGTAAGCAAACACTGGGAGCTGATGACGTGTCAGATATATGAGTGTTTTCTTTATCAGTAAATGTTTGCTGACTGGGACTCCCCAGAGTTGAGGTTTCCTCTTTTTTTTCTCCTTCAGATTTATTGATCTGAGCTGATAATGGAAACTGAACTTTTTTTCATCACCAACTAGCAAAACCAAAGAGGAAAATACAGTGAATGAGTAAGAAAACTGGTGTTGGTGGAACAACATTTGCCTTAAGAATCCAAGGGTGGGAAGTGTCAGTGCGTTCAGGAAATTACACGTCAAAACTAGTAAAAACATGCTGAAGTGGACATTAATGGATGCTTAAATCACCCTGAAATTCTTAGGAAATACAAATCTGTGTTACTATGAAAAAGTAAACAGTTGGAGAATGAAGCGGTAAGGAAACTACTCTCGCAAGATTCATAGCTGCCAAAGCCTGTAAAAGTCAGTAAAAACCAAGTCAGTAAAAACAGATTCTGAATTACTCTATGCCCAAGGAAATAATGGAATAAAACCCCTCTATTTTTACTTGAAATGCTACTAAATGGAAATCTAGGATTTTCTCTGTAGTTTATCTTTTAAAAACAAACAAACAAACAAACAAAAGAAACCCCAAACCAAAACAGACAGCAAAACATCACACTGAATTTCTTTTGGGACCATACAAACCCCCACTCCAACCATTCCTCCTCAACCCCTAGTGCACATTTTATCCATACCAGAACTAGAGAATCAGGCCAAAAGAGTGATTCCTGCACAGGCTGAAAGCAGATTGCAGCATCGCAGATACAGCCGAGCAATTAAAATAAGATTTAAGTGAAAGAATCTAGAAGTTGTATCTTTAAACTGTGCTTTAATCTGATGATAATCAACTGAACTTTAGGTAAGAGAAGGATTATTTGATGGCAGGACCCAGTCTGCATGACAGAGTCACCCAGTGTGTCATGGACACAGCCAATGCCTTAGTTACGTGAAATTAAATGATATATACATCTTTATATGGATATTGCCATCTGAAGACATAATTTGTGGATCTGGCAATTACAAAGAGGTTTAGTGACTGAATGGAAGGAGTTTTGTTGCAGAGAGCCCAGTTTGAGGATCTGTTCTTCCTGTGCAGGGACTGAGAGCTTGATGCAATGCTGAGCAGACCACGGAGCTGTATATAATACCACGTTCTACTTATCTTGTACAGAAACAGCACGGTAGAAGGGAAGCACAAAGTAAATCCCTATTTGCTAATCTGGTAAATGTTATAAAAAAGTAAAAAAAAAAAATCCCTGGTATTTGTCTGGTTTATCTCACTTCAAAGATCATGGAGCAGGGGAAGGGATTTCGGAGATGTAGGGAGAAGCTATTTTTAAAGGCAGCCATAGGACTGTGAAATAAGATGTAGGTTTTGTGGAAAAGAATTAACAGCATTTTTTGGCTATCCCACCTCTCAAAATCAGATTCTTTCTAAGAGTTCTTACAGAGAATTAATGATAAGAGAAGTGGAGGAGAAAGTAGAGGCAAGGAGAGACTCAGAAGTGGGAATGGAGAAGAGGTTTAACCAGGTGGTCCCTCAGATGAGAGAACACAGCTCTGGACAGAACATTGAGGCTCAACCCCTTTTTCTCTGCACCACGAGCTTGGAAAGCACTCAGTGTCTGCTGTGCTTTGCTTCCAGCGAAATCGGTGGTAAAGCTCCCTTGACTTCAAAGGAAACTGGATTAGGTCAATATCAAGAGCTTCCAGAAATCCTACACTCAAATCCTTAGCACTTGTAACTCTTCCTGAAGGAAAGCAGACCGTTAGGCCCACAGATATGTGCAGGCACTGGAGATCTTAATTCAAGGGATCGCATATGGATGAGCCTAAAGTTTACCCTACTGAATAATCCCGATTTTGCCCAATTTCAACACTGGGCAAGTGTGAAGTCCCTGGGGAGGTGACAGAGAAACTCAGCAGGAGAGGCTGCTTGGGGAGAGCAACATCTGGGAATGCTGGGTTGTGGTCCCACCAGTCCCAAAAAGCTGCAGGATCCAGCACCCACCTTCCTTGGAGGAAACTCCCAAGGAGTAAGAAGGGTTACAGGGAAAAATCCACTAAAATTAGTCTTTCTCTTTGGAAGATTTGCAGCAATATCCTTTCAAGCAAAGCTCCTTTCCCCAGTGCTGGATACACACCTGTCTCTGGCTCTTTATAGCACACTTTGCATCTTGTCAGGCAGCACCACACAAGTAGATTTGGTCATAAGATTGCAGAGAGCAAGGTCTGCAAGAGGTAGGAGGAATGGTTCTGGGGTACAGGGGCAAGGTCGCACAGGTCCGGCCTTTCAATTTAAATAAAAACTACTTTTTAAATGTAAAAATCCACATTAAAGTAAACTTTGACATGCAAACATACGATTAAAACCTTCTCCTTGTTCAGACGCAAATTTGCACAGTAACAACCCTTACATGGCTGCTCCATGCAAGTAGCTCCAAAACCATCAAAACAAGTAATCAAAGCATCTCTTTGCCTGAGCCAACCTGAGAGTCACAACCACACCTTTTAACACAGAATTCGACTCATATATTTTTGTACAGAACTCAGTTCTCAGCCTGCTTCACAAGGAGGCTGAGGAGCTGCCAGGGCAGCAGACCAAATCAGTGTTTAAGTCGCAGGTTCAACTTGAGAATGAGGGCATTTTTTTTTCTTGTCTGATCAAGGTCAAAACTATTAAAATACCCTTAGGTTCTCAGTCTAGTGAAATGAACTGGTAATACACTTGGCAAGTTAATCTGTGGATTGCCTTCTCACATGAGACCAGCTGTTGTGTTTCTAAGTACAAGCAGTATTTACCTCCAATAATGAAATGACGGAATATAATATGAAAAAAAGGAAAAAAAATCAGTGTTCCCTGCCTACTGCACAGTCCTGGGTTACATTTACAGTTCTAATAAACTGATTTGTCAAAACTGTCAGAATCAAGGATGATCATCTGGATACCAGATGAACTAAAATACATGTAATTATAAGTTGTCCATTTGTTCTCTTGTATCTCCCACGTATGTCTCCTTTACTCTCAAATACGTGTGCATGCTTATGTGTAACTAACTATTTAGTAATGGGACTAAAATCCAGTCTTTTTATTACTGCTTTTACTGTAGTATAACACGAGTGAGTTCTTTCTTCATAGCATACTCATGCGAAATAAAAAACTGGTCATGTTACTTTAGCATTTTAACATATAACACGTGCACACAGATGTACTGTACACGTATAACTAGATAAACACAGATATACAATATTCACTTCCCCTCAGCTGCATGCAACTTTTCCAAAGACAAACACAATTTCACCTCATCTATTAAACATGTCTCACAGCTGGAAATGATACCATCAAATTTTCATTTTCCTAATTAGTAGTGGCTAGTTATAATATTATATAATTATAGTATATATAATATATATACAATATATATATTATATAATAATATATAATATTTATTATTATGTTGCAGAGTAGCTCTGCTATGCAGGAACCAGAGTTTTACCCATCATCTATGCCAGTCAGATAAGCTGATGCTGAATCAGTCTCTTTGCCCCTTGTCTCCTTTGAACTAGGGTGTTACAAAGCACCAGAGATACTGGTGAATATTTACAAAGGTTTGATACTCTCTTTCTCAAGGTTCTAATATGAGCAGTATTTCATAGCATATATTTAAAGTATATGTGGTAAAGAACAATCTGAACAGAAACATTCTCTGCCTTGCAGGAACTGACAGAAAAACAGAGAACAGAACATAGAAAAAAATGATAAAAGAGGATGTGGGAGAGATTACTAGTGACAGCAAAGAAGGAAGAATTTCCTGGAAGATGTCAGTTTTAGGAAGAGATCTGAATGTAAAGACACTGTGCTGCTGGAGAAGCAGTGGGAGACGTTCTGCAACTCTAAGGAAATAATACCTGTGAGCTTGTAAGGAACGCCAAGGAGGAGAAGGCAAAAAAAGAAAGATGTGGAAGTAAAATCGTGCCTGAAAGTAAGCGTGGAAAGGTGCAGCGCCAGGTCATGACAAATGAACTCGAATTCTGTGCGACTTGACCTCACCTTAGTAAAAGAGAGGAAAAGGATTGGCATGCTCTACCGGGGGTTCTTGCAGTCTGCTTTGGAGGATGAGGTGGGCTGAAATATTAAAACCAGTGACTACAGTAATAAAAGGGTTTTAGAAACTCTATGAAGCTAACCAGTCAAAATAAACTGCTTTCCTGAACTTGGGGTGCAAAGCTCACTGTACAAGTCTACCTGAAACAAATCCAGACGAGGTTTACCCTAAACACTTATCTCCAAGCAGGTTATTACTTCCATAAAAATATCACAACTACTTCAATATTAGAACAGTTTCAGATTGCTTCTAAAAGCACTGGCTTTGGATAAGTCTTCTTCAACATATTTTCTTACTGATAAGGAAGACGTCTCTATAAAGCATCTGTTCAGAATCATCCGTGGTATCCACTTGGTTTATAACATCTTGTTCAGATTTGCCATAAAGATTTCAGTGGCCATCGCAAGATGCAGGGATGCTGTTGAAGTTTCTGAACTGTACGAACTGCTGCCTATTAAACATACAATTATTTGATAACAATAATTTCTGCGGGCTGCATAGCAGCTCTCACCCATAGGTCTCAAAGCCGTTAAGACTCACATCACCACAGCTTCATTTTGTATAGAGGGAAACTGAGGCAGCAGCAGGGAAATGCCCTGTCCTGGCTCATCCAGCAAGCTGTAAATGAATCTGAGTTCACAGGGGAAGCAGAGCTCAGGCACTAGACCCCAGAAAGCCACCCCTCAGTCACTCATCCAAGAAAGGCAGTAGTATTTCAAACATCTATGTTCAAACTAACAACGTGATCAATAAATATGTTCCTTCTATAACTTGTCTTATCACACAAATACATGCAAAGGCAAGTAAATATTTACCGGTGGAAGGCAGACAATGCTTCTGGCACTAAATACAAATGGTGAATAAAGCTACCTAGCTCATGCTGAAGTGTAGGGAACAAGTCCTTCAAGGTATTTAAGATATTTACACTTAATATGCTGCTAGAATTTCTCTGAAACGTAACTGCCCAATATTAAAGCCAGAAGTTGTTGAACTCCTTTACTGAGTTGCAGCCAAATGCTCCCAAGGCAGAAAACAGAGTTTAGCTACTGGAAGAAGCTGGCATCTCAGGAAACTGGAATTACACATCATTATAAACATATCTAAAAAAGAAATGTCCACTGCTAACAACAGACGAAAAAAAACCCCAACAAACCCCCAAACCCCCTTTTACAAGGATTTAATAATTTCTGAACTTTACTTAAGATCTGAGATCGAACGCTCAACATGGCCCTATATCATTCAATCAGAGGAGGGAGTCCTGTCTCCACTGTAGTCAGCAAGGTTTTTGCCAGCAATTTCAATACACCCAGGATTTCACTCTCTGAAGCACAACAGAGCTAGCAAAGCTCATACTCGTCACTGAAGATCCGGAGATTTCACTCCAGCAAAACTCCCAGTACTTCAGTAAAGGTCTTCTGATTTGGCTCTGAAACGAGTTCGTAAAACTGTGATTTACACCAGCACGGCTCTGCTACCTAGAGAGCGCTGGCTGCTTTGAGGTGATGCAGAGTAAGCAACCATCGTACATGATTTCATGCTCCTGCTCCCAATGCCAAGCCAAACTCCCACTTCCTATGCATACGGCTCATCGGAGGTTTGGGATTTCAATTCCTCCATCACACCGATGCCAAAACTTTCAAACAGCGGTGCAATGCTTCTGTATCTGGTTGCCTCAGGGCAGATACTGCATGAACAAACATATTAGGTTGTGACAGTCAAAAAACCTACCTTGTGTAAGCTAATCCATAGAGAAAAGTAATTGTGAATTAAAGGAAGACTTTAATCGCTGAGAGGAAGAGGTAAGGGCATTCAAACACCTCTCAGGGCTGGACTAAAAGTTTGCAATCCTGGCAAAAAGGGCCTTCCCTGAAAAATTATAAATTGTCCTTCCAAAGCAATGATTTAGTGATAGTTTATCACAAAGGAGAGAAAGATCATTAGTACACAAAACATAACTACAGGCTGGGAGATTAACAGCCAACTCCTCAGGGTTTGAGGATGATGATGAAAGGAACAAAATTCTTGAGAAATCCAGATAAAGAGAACCATTCTCATTCTTGATACTGTTTGAAATCAACGATTTTGCAGAGCTATTTTTTCTATTTGTGGAACCAAGACAGCAACAGATTTTCTTACATGAGGACTTCCTAAGCCTAGCTAAAGAATAACCAACCTACACCAGTGAGCAAGCCCAGCGCTCAAAGCCAGATGGAAAATTAAGCATGATGGTATTTCAGTAACCAAGGCTCAGACTCATCCTGCCTTGCCCCAGGCAAATAACTGGTGACTAAGTTAAGGGCACAGCTCTTACAAGTTTCTTAAAAAGTCAGTGGAGAAAGTGAGATCAATTCAAGAACCTTTTCTCAGGTGTTGTAACCCATATGGGATGGATCCTGGCCTTTGAGCAATCATAAACATCCACATTTTTTTTCCAGCTACAACTAATAGCTCACATTGGCTCCCACGTAGTCATTTTTAAACACTTTATGGGAATAGTCTCATTCTCAGTTAATATGAGAAGAGAATTAATTCAACCATATACCATGAGAAATAGCGGAAGAATGACAAATAAAGCTCTGTTCTTCTGCATCCCACTTCTGCCTTCTGATCACTTAATTATATGCACCAACAGTAGTCTAAAAATCCAGGTTTTCTGTTCCCTCTCTCTCCTCCCAGTATTGAAAACCCCTGTGCTTACATACATATTGGGCTTGGAAAGGTAATTTTCTAGACAGAAGGAATTATCTTTCACATCCTCCTGAGTGGGAAGACGAAAGGGATGCCAAGAGGAAAGCTGCGTGCTGAACAAGCAAGCTGGGAGTCGTGCAGGACAGGCGTCTCTGGATACAGCATCTAAGAACTGCCTTGAGTATGATTACTACAGGGTTTCTCGGAATAGATCTTTTCCATACATGAATCCCAAGTTTCTCCCTCCACCTTTCCATATATTTAGCTCATTAGTAAGCCTCTTTGCAGAGGTGCTAAAACAGAAACCCAGGAAGGAACACTTCAATCCTCCCAGATAAACTGCAAGACTGAGCTCCCCAAACTTCTCCAGACTTCAAAGACTTTCAGATATTGTTTAATCAATGATAGAGCTAGAAGGCCAGCTGTGCTTTTCTGTTTGTTCTTAAATGCTAATCCAAGTTTACCAAAACTGAGGGAATTTGCATCTGGGATATTTGGATCCAGGCCTGCTTCTCTCGTAACCTGTCCTTGGCCTCTCCTTCTATTTCCTTGTCACGTTCCACTCTTCTCTCAGTTAGTCCCACTGCTTTTTTAGCACTGTTTTGCCTTTTGGTGAGATCAATAACTGCTTTATCATGCTTTATGACAAGACCTCTCTCCTTCTGGGTTACTGTGCAAGCTGACTGTGTATTTAGATATGGATGACATTTATAAATGACACATCAAAGCTCTTCAGGCCATTTCTCCATAAATCTCACGATATGTTTCAGCTCTCTTTAGCTTCCTGCATTGTGTTTTAGGAATGAAAATAATTAAGTGTTTATAAGCTGATTATAATCAAAGTTGAAATGTATGAAAACTGAACCTCTCCAGGTTTCTGACACCCTTGTACACACTGCATTTTCCCCCAAGCTTGAATCAGCATCAATCTTTCCTTTGCACCACTTTGCCCTCTACTTCTTTGCATTTTACCATTTCCTATTTTACTTTTTGAGAGAGCCTGAACAGAAACAAAATAGCATGAGAAGAAAAATAAAGCAAAAACCGTGTTAGGTAAACAATCACTTGGGGGCATAATGTTGTTTGGAGTTGGCACTCCCCAAGAACAATGTTGTTTGGCCGGTTGACTGTGTGGCAGGAAATAACCTTTGGGAGCCCATGACCCCGACTGCTGCTGCTGAGAAAAACAACCTGGTTTAGACTAGGACTGATTTTTACAAATTGTAATGATTTGCCTGCTGGCCCAAGAAGGGGCTGAGGGCTCCAGTGACAGCAAGCAACCTCCGTTCAAAGCATTACGCAGAAGAGGAATGTGTGATCTCCATTTTTGGCTTTTGTTCCTTCTTTTTTTTTTTTTTTTTCCTGAGCAAGTGTTTCACATTTTTCAAGTTTCAGTCAATTGTATTTCTAAATCCTTTCAAGATAACCATTCTGGCAGCGCAGGCTCTTCCACAGGTTGCCTCAGCAAAGAGGATTCTTTGTCATAAAACTGCTATTACCATTAGGGAATGAAAAAAATACTGATTTCACAGGCTTCTGGAGTCAAGACTAATCTCTCCCCTATCCCGCCTCATCTCCTGGCAGAGGCAAGGGAAAAGAGAGAAAACTCCAGCTCTCTGCTCGAAAGCCGGGAGGTTGGCTGCGGGGTGTGATGGTTGCTCTGGGCCCCAGTTATCACGGTTCGTTTCTAACAGATGGCTCCTGCAACCACCACGGCCTTTTCTCATGGCGCTCTATCTGAGAGGAAGGAAATTGAGATTCCACCCCAAATCCCAGCACATAGTTTTGAGGATTCCCACATCTTCCAAGGATTAAGTCACCACATGTATAGCCTGAAGTGCCTCGAGGACTAGAGTGAGCACCATTTTTAGAAGGCTGTGTAGGAAGAACCTCTAAGACACTAAAATCCTTTGTAGTTTGCCCCAAAGACATATTCACGAAGGGATTTTCGAGAGGAGAAATAAGATACAGCTCTGATGCTGGGGTGAAAGAAAGATCCAAATGACCTAAAAAAAAAAGTATGTCCTTTGACCAATAAATCAATACACCTCAATAAAAGACACGGCCTGTATCTAGCCACAAAACAACCCATTTGTGGGTCTTCAAAGTGACAGCGCTCACCAGCAGAGACTCAGAAGTCTTGCCAATATGTACAGGACAAACCCTGCTGAAAGAGCAGGGTCAATAAGGGTAACTGCCTCCTGTCTGAAATAGCAGGATAGTGGTAAGTTAGAAGATGGAAAAGACTGAAACAAATGTTGCCATCATGAAGCTGATTGACAATATTAAGCCTTCCAAATGAATGTGAACATGATTATCTGGGGGGCTTCTGATAATGAGTTTGTTTTTAACTTTGCCACTTGGTACTGTCTGTATTGCTCATAGTGAAAAATACTCTATTCCCTACCCAAGTACACTGAGATCTGCTTCAGTGGGACTTCTTGTCATGGCAAGAGAACGAAGGTCCACGTCCACTACACCGTTTGATTCAAAGCTCCAGACAGCTTCTAGAATATATTTCCTTCTATTTTCTAAATAATTCTCAAGCCTTTGAAACATCTAAATTATCTCCTAGAGAGTAAGGAAGACAAAAACATAGAAGAGCACAATGTGATTTTAATAGACGGAAGACAACAGACCAAAATTTATCCCTGATTTAAAATCAAAGTTGGTGTTCTTAAACCAGGGACGACGTATCCAGCATTTCTAGACCATCCTGCCATACATCTTCCACCCACCCACGAAGGCAAGCGACGTACGTGCTGGCTGGACCCACCAGCGCTCATCAAGCCACAGACCATTTGCGCGCACTCCCTGCCAACCTCGGCACAGAGGGGCGAAGTCCACAGGAAGCAGTTGATGATACCACAGCATGATCACGCTAGTAATCCCAACAAGATAATCACAGATGTTGTGACCCATTTAAAAATGAGTTCATTTTCCAGATATCCAATTTCAGTGGCTTTTTAGGACATTACTCCCCTGAAGGTTTACAGGCAAATGAGGGTTCAGCTTATTCTCCATCATTTTCTGCACCAGTAAAGCTATGCTATAGGAAGTGTGAAATTAGTACATAATCTTTAAGCCATCTTGGGTTCAGGATGACAGATACTTGCTTTGCTAATGATTCCAACCTCCTTGCAGTGCTGTATTCCCTAGGAGCCAAAGCAGCACGCTGTATTTGACGTTACCTTGCCGGTCATAAATGTGGGGTGAGACACCACCACCAACCTTTTACGCACACAAGAAATGGCTTCTTAAATCACTCATTCCAGTTCAATCACTTTTGCATGGGATGCAGCACCAAAGAAAGACTAAGGAATTTCAGAAGAAGGAAGAAGTAAGAAATCGAGTTGCAGAAGGAACACAGAGAGGAACATCTCTCCTCTGGCAGGGTGTTGAGAAGATGGCACGAAGCTTCAAAAAAAAGGACAATAACATTTTTGGCACCACAGAATCACAGTATCATTTAGGTTGCAAAAGACGTTCAGGATCATTGACTCCAACCATAGTTTGTTTTTCACGTATCTGTGTCAGTGTCACCAGGTGCCCATTTTAAAGTCAATTTATTGCAGTGCCGAGGCTGATAGTGGTCGCCTGGATTTCCTAATTCTACCTGTGCTTCTGTTTTTTTCAAAAAACACAATAGGCATGGAATTTTTTAATAAAAAAAGGAATTCCAAACACTTATTGTAACTATTCTGATTCTGCTTCCAGTACAGATAAATTAAAAATGAAAGATTTGCTTGTTTGAGGGATTTTTACAGTACTGACTAGTTCTTCCCCCTGTTGCAGAGTTAGGCAAATCTACATGTCACTTTCCTTTATGTAGTATTCCTGTTGTCCATCTAAAATAGAATATGTGGAAAAGATCAAATTCCATATAACTGCTCAATAAATCCAGTGATGTTTCTTTTAATTGTGCTTCTACTCTTTGAGTCCCTTTCTGTACAGGTTATTTTTATATGACAGCAATATTTGTAAGAAGAACAACAAAAAAGTTGTTTATTCCTAAATTAGTATTACCTTCTGCAAGGGAAATGATGAGCTTTTCTTCCATGACAAGCTACTTTTAGCCAAAATACAAATTAATTTTGATTTAGATCGCAGAGGAGTACAAACCTGGCCGGTCTGGTTGATGCTGCTGCTCTCTTAAAGCCCATCTAGGCAGCTATCAATCACTTCCCAATTAAAGCCATGTATACAGATCACCACATGCTTTCCTTACATGAAAACAAGCTTAAAGTTTCTCCCAAATTTGTTTAAGGGATGCAAATTTAATGATCTATCTCAATTAATGAAGCAACAAGACTTTTAAAAACACAGTCTTAAGCTAGACAGGCTGCAGCATCCTATGTCCAAATGATTCCTATTCGCCATTTACCTGGGTTCAACTAATCACAAACCAAACCAGCTTAGACACACCAAGATTTACAATTTTTAAATATTCCAGTCTTTACCCTGGATTTAGAAGTGCTTTGCACCTCTCAGGACTTGGCTTACAGTCACGGGTATCAAAGGAAGAGAGCAGAAACACACAGTCAGCAACGCTGAAGTACAGCTGATATTCCATCAAGCAAAGCTGACTGCTGTTTCACGTAAAGAATGGTGACTTATTAAACCACCAGATATCAGGAAAAAATTAAATGGATGAAAATAGTTTTTTTTTCCCTTCTAAATTTCTTCATGTATTGTTACAAACTCCCTAATTGGAACCCTTTCCCTTCTCAAAATGGCCTTTCTTGGAAGCATTTGCTTACACCAGCAAACACCCTTCAGAAGTACACACTCCGGCACTTCATAGCGAACGCTTTATTCACCCTCTTTCCAACCCGAACCACCAAACTGGTCATCGCTTCCCACCTCTCCCCAAACCACTTTCAGAAAAGAGAAGGAAAAACACACGGCGAGTGATCTTTCCCAGTTCTGACTGTGTGTGGTAACGAACGCCCAGCCCAGGCTTTCCGTGCGAGGCGACGGGGCTGCTCCAGAACACAAATCCGCAGGGCTATGGCAGGTTCTGCTTTTTCCAAAACGATCTCCCCAGCTGCAGCACATTACTTGTGGCAACTTTTCTTGGATCTTAAATGGGTTTTGAAGCCATGCTGTCAGCTGCCTTCATGTCACCCCACTATATTATGATTGAATCTCCTGTTCCTTTTATAGAGTTGTTCTCTCCTAATAAAACACTAACTGCTGGTCTGAAAGTCGGCTTCGGGACCACTGCTTACGGTCTTATGATAACCTCCTGCTCTGCTCTTTTCTCAGCTAAAAAGTGCACTTCTGAAACATTAATTGCCGAGGCTGTATCCTTAAATATGCATATAGCCAGTCCCAGAAATTTGCTGTGTTTATACAATATCTTGACCCTACCCCCATTTCTAGTTATTTTAAGAGCTCATACTTTCAAACTGGGCAATATTCCTGAACACATGAAAGAACACACAGAGTACAAACAGCTATAAATGAATATCTGCAATTCATTGCGGCAGCCACCTACAAAGGTGATACCTTCAAGCTGTTTGTCAGAATAAACTAGCAAAAAAGCTGTTACTTGTCAACTTTTGGATAAGATACATTGCAAAACAATATTCATTTTCCCTGGCAAATGCAAACCCACATTTTATAGGTGTGAACTATTTCCAAACTTCAAAACTGCACCATAAATGAACTGTGAACGGGTAGAAAAACACTCTCGAGTACAGCTGCAAAGAAGCAAATGACTTCAAATGTACAGAATTAAATAATCACAGTTTATTTTTAATACGTTTAAAGACTAAAAATATTTTCACCTTCCATTCTACTGCATTTGAACAGAATCCATCAACAAAAGCTTATAAATCTGTTATTCTTAATGGGTTTCATGCCAATGTTGTGTTTAAAGTCATGGGACTGAAAGAAAAACTACATTCCTGGGGCATAATGCCACACAGTTAAAAAGAAACGCCTCGCTGAAATCTAACTTGACAACATTTGTTGTTAGGATTTCCAGGACTTTCATCAGGGATGCTTCTCAAAGAATCCCGTCTCTCAGAAATTGTTTTTGTCATGGTAAGAGACTTTGACTATTAATGAGAAAACAGTAAGAAGCTTTAGCCTCCTAATGGATACTAAATGACCTGGAGGATCTGAAACACTTATGTGCAGAAAAAAATACATATGTGCAATTCCTTTGGCTCCAATACTTGCTAGCTGGGATACAACATATTAAATGAGGTAACCAAATACACCAAGAAAAAAAGACAGTATTTTACATACAAACAATCACATTAACTCCGCACATTAACAGCATAATATCCTGCTTAATGTGACTTTCACAAATCAGAAGAAAATCAGGTCATAATAGTAGATAAATATGCAGTGCCTAGAAGCCTCCCTATGTCCTCAAGACACTGAAGCTACAAGCAAACACTGACATTTGACACAGATACAGCTGTTTAAAATACGTCTTTGTCATACTCAGAAGGAGATAAAGACAGAATAAAATTCAGCCAGAATAAATCCAAAGTAGAAAAAAAAAATTATCTAAAACCAGATGCTGCAGAATATGCAAAAACGGAGATACAAATTGAATTTTGCAAACCTGGAAAGAAATCCCTGCAGGCATTCACGCTCGGTCCACCTTTACTAAGAGCGACCACAAAAGTTGGTCAAAATCAACAGCAATAAATATTTTGAAGGAGGAAAACTCTGTAAAGTCAATTCATTTTACTTTCTGAAATGGTGCAAAAATGTTACCTACTCCCTGTACAGTTATTAGTCTCCGTAATGTAACATAACAGATACTTTCTAAATCCTTTCAGGCCTTCTCCCCCTCACTGGAAAGATCATCATTTTTTTTTTATTTCAAAGTGGATTTAATAAAGAAAAGGAGTGCTGTTAAAGTAATACGTGAGGCTTTGACATTAAGCAGTGCAACCCTGCAGAGTCGGCAAGAACAGGGTCTCTAATCTCCAGTGATTTATAGAGGGCTCTTCCTTCATCTCTGCACTCAGGGAGGGCCAAAAAGTTTAGAGACAGGCTGGCGTCCCCCTTGCTCCACACCGCCAGCTCCTGCTGGCCAGTCTGCCGGCAAAAACCTTTAACCACTTCACTGCTGGCTTCTCCTGCGCCCATTAAAGGCGTTTTTATTTATTTGTATTTATAGAACAAAGTGATCTCAGAGTTAAGTAATGCCTACGGAGGTAAATGTTTATGTCTGTCATCAGAAATTTATAAGCAGAGGAGGAGAAGCTAATAGGCAGAAAGTAAAGACCAAAACTATGCGGTGTTTGATGCTCATCTAAGTAAGCTCTGAAAAGCTCCGAGTAGAAACACATCTTAATTAAAAACTTACAAATATATACAGTTAATTTTAAAGCTAAATAACTGAATTATAGACACCAGACAGCCTATTACCAACTGGAGAAGAATGTTTGCCTTATACTGGCTGAATGTTACACAAAAGTTCAGAGAATAAGTTTCCAAACACAAATGCAAGAAGCTATTAAGCTCTTGTCACAAGACAGAAATATCACGTTTTAATGGATTTCAAATTCATCATTTCTTAGGGAAATAGCCAGTTACTTCTGCACTGTAAAACCACAGAAGTCTGCGCTACTAATCTGAAAAATTAAAGCCCGTTCTAACATGAACTCAATACTGGGAGATTCACATCACCACTAGAAATTCAATTGGGTCAAGAGGATTAGATGTGCAAAGAATAAAACTTAAGGTCTCGGTGAAGTTACGCTGAGGGACTCTGTCACCTTTTCCTACGTGGGTGACCCCACTGAGACTATAAACCAGGTGCCTATGAAGTGAGGCACTTTTTCCCTTTAGAGTTGATGTATGTGCCAGTACCTTGGGACAGCCTCCTCTTCGCTTAGGTTCCTAGTTCTTCACGGGAGCAATTAGTCTTTTGTTCTGCATTTTTACTGTGCCGTTTACAGTGAAACCTGGGTTTGTGATGAGCACTTTTTAGAAAATTGAGGATACAAATAAAGAGCAGGTGTACAAAGTCCTTAAGGGCACAGAGACCCACAAAGCAATAGCAACCCTGCAGCCTTCAAGAAACCCTGCAGTGCCAGCAGCTCTGCTCCCACACAGATGAATATAATCCTAACTGGTTTCAATGGAAATGATATGAACACACTGACTAAATTTAGGTCCACTTGAGCTGCCTCAGGTTTAATGAAGTCGCCCTCCACATACACACTAGGATGGACCATTTATGGACTGCCCTGTCCTTTTCTCAGAATCCTAGTAGGACTCCATATAAGAACAAGAAAATCAGGCAAAAATTCATCACAGTGTCAATAGGTTTTGACATTCCCATTTGGGGGAACAGACAGAGAAGCCACGAAACACGTGCAGAACTGCCCTGCACTTTTCCAGACCCGTGAAGGTAGCAATGGTATTTTTTAGCTGCCACTACTTGGACTGGGAACTTTCTGGCCAGATCAAGCTGCCCTTGAAAAATGAACCCTGCACAAACACACGTTGGACATTTCAGTTTTTTATATTCATACTAAATTAACCTACGCTCTCTTCCCTTAAAGACTGGCCAATGGAAATATTGACATACTAATTCAACATATTGCAACCGATACAAAATATTGGCAACCAAGATGCATTATTGTCAAGTTTGCTGAATTTTCCTTTGAGTGACTGAGCTCATTCCCTACCCCTCCTCTTGCCAGTGAGGCTGAAATTCCTCTGCGTAGGTATCTCAGGGACAAACTTGGAGACTGAAGTTACTCCTATATGGACAGACTCCACTCTGCTCACAGGGCATTTTTCACTTGTTTCCAGCAGCAGCAAGGGCAGAACATGCAGCCTGAGCTGGCACAAAGCTGTTACTTGCTGCTGGGGCAGAGCACTGAGTGGTTCTGTGGGTTATTACTGAGGGAGTTACAAAACATTCATCTTTCTACTTCTATGAAGCAACCATCTGCAATCACAGAATTGCAAAGGGTAATTATTTTTTTTTCCACCTTATATTTGTTTTGTTTAATCTGATAAACAGATGCAGTTTTAGAGTGTGATGCTTTAAAACAAAAATTAGCTTAGACTTAAGAAAACCATAGGAAGTTATTTTATCACACAGGTTTTCTGAAGGCTGCTTCATGATGCGACATGCTGCATCCTAGATGCATCAATGGATACTCAAGCAGGATTGCCAGAAGCGTGTGTATGAACAGCCAGAACAACTGGGTTAGTAAACAAAAACAAATGCCGTGATGTACCTTTTCTGCTCATTTAAGAAAAATCTGCAATCTGTACCAGCCTCACTGTATTGCTGTTCTCTTAAAAGAACAGTCCATGTATGAAAAGGGGTTTAGAATCTTTGGGAAACATTTGTTTTCACATAAGGAACAGCTTAGAAGCATCCTTCGCCTTCTGTAATGGTGTCTAACAACAACTTACTTTAAGGGCTGCTTTCTTGAAGCTGATGTGCACCCTACACAAGCTCTTGAGGAAGAGGGAAGAGAAAAACACTACGGGCAGTAGAAAAGAGATGGACTCGCATCACACCAGCCAGGTCACACCATCTGCGCATGTGTATCTGGCAGAAACACAGGGCCCTGTCCTTCTGTTCACGCGTGTGAGCAGCATGGAACTTCTGGGAAAGGAAGGGTGCTCGAGATGCCTGTAGCTCCTGCCCTTTCCCTCCCATCTCCATGCATGTGCCTACAAAAGGAGTGGAAACTTGGCAGGCTGGAACGAAGAGCACAGTCAAGGGTCGGGAGTGGAGACAAACTGCTCCCATTCTGCCCTGTGGGAATTACACCAAAAAGGTAACAGAAGCTGGGAAATGCGCTGCCTTTTCCACAGAGCTCCCAGCACCGCCCTTGACAGCCCAACAAGCGAGAACTGGTCCTTGACAAGGATGGTCCCTGCAATCTGTGCAATCTGCTCTAGAGACGAGCTTTAGAGACCATCATTTTCATTTCTCAGCCCTAAAAAGGACTAATGAAGGTGACAGCCATTTCTGTAAAGTGTTCAGATTCTCTGGGTCACTACATACAGGTATGATGATAAGCAGCACAACACCCTGGGAGGGGTCAACTGCCAGATTCAGCTCCTCATTAGGCTCCAAAAAAGGTGTCAAAAGTTAAAAACTCTTTTTCAAAACATGAGGTTTTAGAAGACTTAATCCTTTAATACTTCTGCTCCCTGGGTGTCTTGGTGAAGAAGAACCTGAAGAGAAATCTCACCTCTACAGTCTGATTTGATTTTCTTCTGCATAGAAGTGTTTACATGAAATAGAATGCAGAATAGGTAACCCACCATTAAATTGCCAGGTCCTGATGCTCAGCAGGCCTATAACAAACTGATCTGCCAGTAAACAAATCTTATCAGGGCACTCACAATTAACTGCTGTAACTAGAGAATATAAATCACTCCAGCAGACGTGTGATCCCAATTTGCACCTCACCCAAGCCAGAGATCTGCATTATTTACACAGCGACGGATCTCAGATGCACAAGGAGTCCAGTCCCGTGGCAGACAGGATGGAACTAGATGATCTTTCAAGGTCCCTTCAAACCCAAATCATTCTATGATTCTATGTGCATGCTGTCAGTTGAATGCTTGTACGTAATGTAACTGTGAAAGTAACAAATTTTAAAGCTAGGAGGAAAAAGAATTTCCAAAGATTCCTCTTAGAGGGTCCTACTAAACAACCCATTAGGTTTTGACCAGAAGAACAACCTATGATGCAGCTTTTAACTCCATTCTCAAAGTAATGGCTACTTTCCAGTAGTGAAGGGATGAGATTCTACATGAACACACTTATATTCTGTAGAGTGAAGTGAAGCTACAATTTCTCTTGGGTTCCTGAAGCTGCAATATTCTTGTTTTCTTCATACAGCTCCTGGCACATGTGCACCTTGTGTAAAGCTAGTGCCTAAGGACACTAGTCCAAAACAAATCTGAAATGCAAATAACTTATTTAAACTATAATACAATCACATTTCTTTTTATAGTAAACATAACTCTTCTGTATTATAATCACATCTTATCAGGTATAAAGTAATTTAATACCAGACCTACCTTCCTACACATTATTGCATTAAGGAAAGCAAACTTTTTTCAGAGTTATTGATTTCCAGCAGTATCTCCAGGAGGCACTCCAGCTCTGGAAAGATTGTGTCCTAACTTGTATTTTAGAATAAATTCCTTAGTCTCCACTAGGTAAGAGTTGCTAAAGGAGCTACAGTTAAAGTCAT
>WAAB01014564.1:6332-20623 GCA_013389865.1 Piaya cayana | reverse complement strand
TTTTTTCATAGCTTTTTATTTTCCCCTTGCTTTGTTTTTAGAAATAGAAACAAACAAAAAAATTCCCATGCCAGCTCTCAAGCACTCTAAAGCTATATTCCACCCTAATTTCTTGCCTAAAAATCTCAAAGACGCTGTTGTGAACTATAACTAATGCCTAGAAATAATACAGCCAAAGGAGTCAAACATGAATCTGCCTTGAAGACTGAGCATGCATTTCACAGTACACACATCTGCTAGTGGGGATCCAGTATTATTGATTCTCAATACTTTGTAGAGGAAGAGTAACTAATTGCATAAAGACATTTAAGTATGTATTAGGAGTAAACAAAAGGAGTCAGCCTTTCGAGTACTTCAAAACCACCTGACAACCTAGAAGAAGTTAAAAATTGTGTTAATGTAGAAAAGGCTCGAGTTCTGTACTAGATCTCAGCTGAGATGTAATAGCTGAATGCAAAAAGAGTTATGCAAACCAGTCAAACGTGGCTCAAAAATGGATTATGGAATGGCACGAATGCACTTGAGGTAAAATTCATTGCTTCACAGCTCCACAGACATCCTGTAAAGCAAAACATAAGAACTGTATAAACCATTTAATGGGGAAAAGTATATGGATACAAAATGGACTGTAGTCTCCAGCGTGGGATGTAGATCCATGTCACATTATGTGGTTTTAGATATATATCTGAAGATTGCCCTTTATTTTGTGCATCAGGATTGTATCATTTCCTGGACCACAGCTTTACTACAGAAAAAAGAAATATATAAATAAATTTGCCAGCTCAGTAATCTGGCAGACCACTGAACTCAATGTTCTAATATGCTGCAATAAGAGATACCATTGTTTCAGTGAGCTGAGGGTAAATGCAGCCTTCTTCAATGGAATAAAGCATCTATTTTTGGTATTATTATTCTGTAGTGTTTCTCTCTGACATTTACATTCAATATTGTAAAGTAACACTGTTCATGTATAAATAGAACTATTTATACTACACCAGAGATAAGCAATGATCCTCAAGAAATTGGTCATTCATTAATTGCAGTTAATATATATTTTGCTTAGCCTCAGGCAAAGCTGAAGGCAGCGTGTGCACTAATAGGCTATTATTAGCTGCCATTAACACTGACAACGCTAATTTAAATGGGAATGTTGGTGTTTCACACAATCTGTTCAATGCTGCCAAAACAACCAGAGTATGTTTAAACAGTGATGATGACAAAGCCGGTACATCTATGAAAGAAAATAATCCTCAAGTACATTCTCAAATTGGGCTAGTCAGAATACATAATCAAGTATATCTCCTGTGCCAGGAAACCTGATGGTACTTTGAATAGATAGGAAAAATTCATGGAAAATCTAAATAGTATAAAATTTGCAAAAGTATATTTGCTTCAGGTTAATACAAAGTGAAAAAATGTTGTGAAAGCAAGTTTACCAAAGCCTACACATTGAGTTGTCTTAATGTCACCACAAAAAAAGCTATTCTGCGTTTGTAGCAGATTTGTTTTCACAGTGGAAAAAACAAAACAAAACAAAAAACCAACAACAAAAGTAGACTGACCTTTTCAGGATACAGGCAATAATAGCAATTAAATTTTTCAAACAATAAAACAAATGCATCTTCCTCATTACAAATAACTGTGTTCACACACCATTTGGCCAACCCGTTCAAAACCAAAACTTCTAAATACTGGTGTTTTCAGCAATTAGAGAGATATCATAGGAACTAGCATTTAATGAACTTCCAGCAACTAATCTTATGTGCTCACCCATTTTCACACCACAGAAGTTGCTGGTTGGTACAACAAACTTCTTACTTCCATGGCAGGAACTGACAAGGATAAATGCAACACTTGTGGCTTTCTGATAAATAATCTGCTACAAATGACTGCATAAAAACAGCAAGATGCACCATCCATTACTTGGTTTAAGTAGAGATTTATGAACTTCTGCATTCAAAAAGTGCTTACTGGGTGTCAGCCCAGAAGGAAAATACATTGCTCTCTGGATCAGGAATCTTGACTATGAACTTACCAGATGAAGTACTAGATAATATAAACATATATAGCTTGAACCATCATTGTCTTCAAATCCACCCACATTAACTTTGAAGACTGTATTATTATACTGAGTGAATGCCACAGTAAGAGCTGACACATGCTCTGCTGATCCTGTCTGAAGACAAGTGAAGAGTTTAGATGAGGTTGTGCTATCAGGTTCTCACTCTTCCAACTCACTTTTGCCTTCTCTTTCCTCTCCCAACTAATGTCTTAAAATTTGCATTCAAGTACCTAAACTGTGGAACCCTGAAGAAAAATTTGTTATAAAGCTTATGAAGAACCAAATATTAAAGCCACATGCTAAAGGACCACTCTGCTCTACTCTAGACCATGCAGGAAATGAGTTTGCATTGATTAAAATCATTCTCCAAGACAAACATTTAGAAGGAGCCACTCCATTCTCTGTTGGTTAAGGATAACAATTATGTGTCCCCGTCTTAACAATATTTAACCCATAGTCTCAGCAATGTAGGACAATGAAGGTAGCAAAAGCATTCCTTAAGTACCTACAATAATTTTCATCTATAGCGAGATGACTTATTTAGTTCAACTTGTACGATTAACAAAAGATCATGAATACCCAGCAGCACCACTGCTTTCCAGACTGGAATATGCAATTTGAAATATGTAACTTGTCAAGACACAGACTTCCTAGGACATTAAAACACAAATTATTTCTTAAAACACACTTATTTCTTAGTTTGGATGGTACAAGTACGCATATGCCTTTCTAAGGCAGCATTCACTTTAAATAATTTTCATAGTTAAGGGCCAACCAGTTCCAGGCAGACCAGATTCAATTCCTTCAGTCACCGTCTAAACCCAAGTATGTTTGGAAAACACTCAACCCCCCCAAACAAAAAAGCCCTATGCAACACTTTACAGAACACAGATCCCATACAAAGTGTGACAGAAGCAGGAAGCCAGAAGGCAGGCATCCATTAATGGCCATGAAAATGAGGTGGCATCTGAAAATTAACTGATTCTAGCAATAAAATACCATGTCATAGTATAGAATGTCTGATCCTTAAAGGTGCATTTAATGAAAAATCAGCTGTGCACTAAAACATATATTGCTTTTTAAACTCATGTAAATAATCAAACATCTTTGAACATATACTGGACATTATCATTAGTGCTGGCAAACATTCAGATCAAACTATAATTAAATTACTAGCTTTGTACTGACAAATTCAAAACATGTTGCTTCAGAAATGACATCCCTGACTGAACTCTTTCATCTTATGACTATAGATCTGTCAACAATGAAATGTCAATCTGTCACTTTCACTAGTTCCCCTATCTCTTAACTACTAAAAAATACATATTGGACCACATTTAGAACTGCAATAACCCGTAGTTAAACAGAGAAAGTAAAATACGAGCTAAGCTTGTTGATTCTAAGCATGATAAATTTGTTTACTTACTGTAATGTTTCTTTAAGGAAACATTTAGAGCAGATTTTCATTAATTTTGATCCAGAGAGAAAAAAATATTAATTCCCCCATGTTACTTAATTAAATACACATTTTCCCCTTCTGTTGCACACTAAACTGTAGGAAAAACAAATAAGCAAAAAGGTCCTGAAAGAGAATGAATATTCTTATAAAATGAAAAAACCCAACCTCCTCCCTAAGTCCTCCCCCCAGCGCAGAAACCCACCCTACATATGGAGAGAAATACCTAATGGAGATATGACAAAGACCTGCTCAATCTGTCCTACTGATAAAGGCATGTCCTCAATGAAGCCTGAAATTACAACTGAATAGAGCATTTAGAATTCCAGGTTGTCTTTCTGATGTCACCTGGCTGTAGAGTCTTAAGCCTATGCCCAGAAGCCAGCTTGTACAGGATAAATTCTACAGAAAATGTGATATAAATGTACGTATACAGATTTATTTTAAACCTAATCCATAGCCCACTAAACTCAAATGATAAATGTTCTGTTGCATAAGAATGGAGAATGTGGGGAAATAACTGGTGTCTAGAAGAATGATGGTTTAACAAAAGCACAGTTTCATTTTTTTGTCCTATTCTCTCTCTACACTATAAATACAATATACATCCCGATCAATTTTTTCACTTTTCATATAATACAAAGACCTAAGACGGAAGGGATGAAAAGAAAGAAAACAAACAAACAAAAGAAAATAGAAGAGAAGTAGAAAAAAGTTTCAAACAAATTATTTCTTCGATTCAGTACATTAGATGCATTTCTTTATTACCATTCTCCCCATCAGACTTCCTTTCATGGTCAGTGTCCGTGAGGGACAATGCTGAGTTTGCCCGGCTTGACAAACAGGAACTGTGTTCTGATTTCATCCCCCTCATCCACATCCTCAGGGCATGATCCGGGGACGCAGCACCTTCTGTTTCAGTGTCGACATCTGAACCCACCTCTAGCGGGTAACTGTGCTCAGCTACACCGTGTATATCTGTCTGATAGCCAGAGCACAGAATATGGGGAGTCTCACAGAATTCCATGTCTGGAAAATACAAAAGTTCAGAAAAAAATTTAGAAGTGAAAAGCAATAAACCTTTAATTTTGTTTTGGCGAACCTGTTTTGTGAATTAACATTGTTCTTACTAATAGAAGAATTTGGTCAGTGACTCACTCTGCTATCTAATCTACTGGAAGTATGATACAACTAAAAGAGTGCAACTCTAAAATATAAAATACTGTGCTGTAATTATGCCTTTTTGTCTGACAGAAGTATATATTGTAGCTCAAATAAGAGAACACGCCCACACACTGATAGCAGTACATCAATTTCCAAATGAACTGAGTACTTACAAATACAGATAGTTTCTTGTTTTTTGCCAGAAAGGCAACTGCTCTAAAATTAATCTCAATATATTTTTTTATCATAGGGAAAGCTTAGCAAATTTGCAAATATGGAATTTACAAAATAACATTTGAAATATTTGGTTAATCATAGAAGACAGAGAGAGGGTACTTACCATTCTTTGGCTTGCTCTTTGAGAGTGCTGTCCTTGCATATTCACACCAGTGGGTTTTGGTTCTCCAGTGCTGGTGACCTACAGGAACTTCCTAGAAGGGCAGTGGCTACTAGGACTGTACAAGCACCATCTCATGACTCCAAGCGATCAGAGATTTTAAAGAGTTGTACAGTGCTCAACAGTTGAGTTACTCTTACTAAATACCACAGTTGTAGGACAGCAGAAATTCGAGGACAAACAGAAGATGGACAGGACCCATAATGTGAATATGCAGAGGAAACATTCTCGAAGAACTACAGGTAAGTAACGCACATTATAACTTCCCTTTGAGGTAGCCTCTGCATATTCTCACTTGTGAGAATCCAATTACAAATGCAACTCTCAGGGAGTAAGACAAGGAGTTCTAATTAAATAAGGATTACAGAACTGCAGTCCCTAATTGAACATCAGACCTGTGATGACATCTTGAGAGACTAAATACAATATCAAACATGCATAGAGTATTCTCTTGGTTTCTGGAAAAGAAACATTAGAGACAAGAGTCATTGATACAGACTGAGGACAAATACTCTTTTCTACTGTCATCCTAACTAAAGCTTTAATTTGCCAAACTAATCCACTTAGCAGTCAGTGAGAGTATTCTAAGCACACTCTCAGAAATAACAAAAAGCCCTGGTATTTTCTTGAAAGTATTGATCAAAATCTACCAACCAAGTGCTAAACTAGAATATGTTGAGGTGGCTCAATTTTTAAGTCATCTATCTCTGTATACCTTTCTTTTACCACCAAAACTTCCCTGAAAGTCTCAGCTGTAGCGATAGTCCACACAGGCTGGCTTTCAGCTCAGAGAATGGCAACCACTTTTCTAGAGAGCAGCGAATGGAAGTGGTGATGGCCTCGCTTTCCTATGCAAGAGCCATAGAATGGATTGGGTTGTAAGGGACCTTAAAGTTTATCCAGTTCCTACCCCCACACCTTCCACTGGATCAGGTTGCTCAAAATCCTGGAAGGTCATTCTCTCTCCCTAACGCTGTCACTGCGTTAACTGGCCCATTCCAGAAGCACCAGCTATCGCTATTCCTGCTCCTTCTGTAGCAGCAAGACAGATGTGGGGGCTCTCTGGAGTGCTCCATCACTGCTCTGATCTCTTGCTCTTGTTCATAGGAGGAGGACTTGGCCTCACCCCTATACTTGAGAAGCTGTAACATATGCCACCTTCACTACCTCTGCTCTCCAAGCCTCTAAACGCCTTGAGGCTCCCGATGAGGTTTAATGGAGACAGCTGGGAGAAAATGGCCAACATACTGGGAAATAGCTATGTAGTTTACGCAGCAAAAAGAATATCTGGCATTTGAACTTTATCTACCTCTACAATGCAGTGTTGTTCTTGCTCTCTGGGGTCTGTTTAAAACTGGCTCCTGGCTGACTAGTAGGAAGAAGAAGAGTTCAAGGCAGTACTTGTGGACATAACTGGAAGCTGAGACTGGATGCTACTGGTTCTCAATCCTACACAGATGCTTGCAAGAGAGACTTTGAAACGTAAAATACCATCTACAAAAAACACTTTTCTTCCCCTGTCTAAGATGGTAAACCAAAAAGATTCAGTCTTCAGAGAAGCCTTGTTTTTTCTGAGATTTTCAAAGCCTACGGGGCACGGGAGACAGAGCCAATTTCACAGAACGTTACTGGATGTAACTAAGTACAGTGCTGCTCAAACAATGCCCTATTTCTAAGTTTTGTTTTAATTATTTATTATATACACAACTAACAAGACCTATTTGCTATAATTAGACAGCACGAACCAAATCTCTGTGACATGCAGGGTAGGTATTAATATTGTACACTGAACCATCGCAGCTTTTGACAGCCCATAATGTATAAAATCACCTTCATACAAAATACACCTCCAAACTGTGCGTGTCAATTCTTATTTTCTGTTACCAAATTCAAAAAGGACTTGCACAAAACCCAAAAATTAAAAAGGCGGCAGCTGTCCCAGATTACGAACTGAGAGCCTAGTATCAATGAAATACAGACTCCATCATATAAACAAGGGTGATTCTACTCCATCCTGAAAGAACTAAATTGTTCATTTAAATGCAGGTTGCAGATGCCACTCCTTCATGAGACATTTTTCAGTAACAAAGAGGCGACTTGATGCTTTCTTGTGAAACATCTGACTTAAAGTTCTGCTAAATTGAGCTGAGCTACTGTAAAAAAGTAGACAGGAGCTTCACGCCATGTACTGCACCCGTGCTCTGAAAGGAAAGTCGGAGCCAAATCTTGCTGGCAAGTAGCTCACAACAAGCAATGCGCTAACTTTCTCACACAAGGCTAAAGTCCAGAGTGTCCATTCCATCAAAATTTTTGATGGTTAACATACGCTTTAGCAGGTGGCGTAAAAAGAGGAATAAATGTATACTGCCATTAAAAGATGTATATTATCACAAAAATTAAGATTTAGCTGCTAAAACTGTATAAAATTCAAGGAAAGTAAATTAGGGTCATACATTTGGCCAGTTGCATTTAAAGACACCAGCAGATCTTTAGTGCTTCTCATAAGCGCTAATGAGTAGGTACTTTATAAGGGGATAGTTGCATCAAGAAATACACAGTTAATTATTTCCTCATGAAATAAGAGAAACAACATGATTAATTATCAGCCTTAATACGGTCTCATTTTCGACTGAGGCTCTCACTGCAGAAACAGCCTCCAATGCAACTACCCCATAAATATTAAAATGGTTCTCTCAAAAAGCAGTACGGTACCCTACAGTACTACAGCAGCACAGCTTCTCTGAGTATCTCTCTGTCAACTAAATTACATCTTGTGATCTCAAGAAACATCTTCTGAAAGGCGTCCTCCTTCACCACTCGAGGAACTTCCCCATAATGACAAAAGTTCTCATAACTTCATGAACCACGTCAGCTGGTACCAGTTCCTTATGTGGGAAGGATGCAGGCACTTCTCTACACGGCTGCCCCACTCCAGGTAGACGGCTGCTCCTCGCAGCCCATGCTCTCCCTGTTTGCAATTGCATACACCGAGGGAAAAATTCATCCCAGTAAATCTCACGAATGCTAATTAGATTACACACGTTTAAGGAGCAAAGAACTTATCTCTCAGTCAGAGTCTGTATGTTAATTCAAAATGTAGCAGCTAAAGCACTAAATATTTTAGTGACTTTGTGTGGTTTGTTTTTCTTCTTTTTTTTTTTTTTGCTTGGAGCAAAAGAAAGTGGCTTTTTTATACCAGAATTCATAGTCAACTGAAGTCTAACACAATATATCGCCTTAATAGTCTACCTCTTAAGTATACAAGCCTTTGTATTATTTTAATTCCCACAGGATGCATTTTCTGAAAAGCATTTAGAATGGCAAAAGTGGCTACTTTTAGTCTGCATAGCTAACCTTGTTACCTAAAATACTACATATTTCCACAAGGAGATAAAGTTCAAGTGTGGATTTATGACAGATTTAATCTTACCAAAAAGAGAGCCACAAAAGAAATGAGGGAATATTCATATGTAATTCAAAGTTTTGCAAGAGCTGTGGACAGAGAAAACAAGGTTGCAGTTATGAATGTATATAGGAGATTATGATAAGATTTTAATCACTGGAACCTGAACACAACTGCTCAAAATACAAGTATTTCATCCCTCACTGATATCAATTTCTTGTTAAAAAAAATAATGTATAAAGAAATGTATAGTATCTAACGATCAGGAAAACAAAAGAAATCTGGGTGCATTACAAAAATAAATCAGCATTTCAATAAACAGATCCTTTACTTTCTACCTTTAAATTACTTAATTTTCCTGAAAAAGAGTCCTCCGAGATGAGCAGCTGAACATAAGTTTGAACCCACTGGCCAATGGTGCCTTTGCTATTTAAGGTGCTCACGTTGCTAGGAGAATCAGGCAGCTGAGCAGGCAGTCAGCTCTCACACTGCTCCAACTTTGTTCACCCACAAAGAGCAAACAACTAACTGGGGGAGTAAATAAATACATATATTGATACTTAAATACCTAAAATAAAGAGAAGACTGTCCAAACAAAGCAGATAAAAGAGAATCACAGAACTAGTGCATAAACAGAGATGAGCATAAAGAAAATTCCTTTCAATTTTCCTATTCCCTTATGGTAAAATGTTATTTTGTTTTAATGACAGAATGACAAATAACACTTACTTAAATTACTTAATCGACCTATCTATTCAACTGGAGAAAGAGCACACAGGAAAATGTGAATTATTTATAAACTGGAATACTTTGTCAAGTTGCTAAGATGTGCTTTTTATGAACCCTATCATATAATTAAGCAATTCTTACTAACATATTTTAAAAGTTTCTTTAAACATCATAGATACACAAATTTATTTTATCCTTGATTCTTGTTTTAAGGCAGTTCCTGCTGTGAGGATGCTTCCCTTCCAAACACTCACAAAATCAATTCTTCAGATGAAAACGTACAAATTGCTCTATCTCTACAGAGATAAAACTGCAAAGGAGTTTAATTAGCTCTATGGTGAGGAGAAAACAACAATATATTGGAAGTTTAAATCCATGGTACTTATTTTGAGCCAGTCTCCTTCCTCTTTCACTCTGGAGGTTATTTGAGAATACTGGGAATATACAAGTCTAGGGAGCAGATCCGATGGGAAGATACCGAACAATAATTGAAGGAATTGCAGAAAAGCAAAGGTTGGAAAAGACCTCCAAGATCATCAAGTCCAACCATAAATGCAACACCAACACACCTACTAAACCGTACCCTGAAGCGCCACATTGGTACATATTTTTGAACACCTCCAGGATAGCGACGCTGTCACTTCCCTGGGCAGCCTGTTCCAATGTTTAACCACCCTTTCAGTAAAGAATTTTTTCCCAATATCCAATATAAACCCTCTCCTGGCACAACCTGAGGCCATTTTCTCCCATCCTATCACTATCAATCACGTATACCATGATAACCATTAACCTGAATAGTGTCACGCTTGTCAATCTGGTGTCTGGAGGAATGATAATGGGAATAGAGGGGAAAAAACACCCCGAACATGCAGCTCTGACGTCAGTGTAGGGTTTGGGAATTGCCAGTGTTACACTGCAAATTTGTGTATGCTGTTTCACACTCTGAACTTACACCAGCGGTTTAATCAGCAAGAGTATTTTATGTGTTTCAAAAGGAGAAGAAAGGAAGACCAGTTATTCACAGCATAACTGACTTGAAGGGAGGCATGGGGGAGAAGGAATAGATAGAAAGAAAAAGTGTAAATCAAGTGGGGAATGTGAAGTTCACATTCATTTTTGGAAGCAATACATATGCACCCTCCTAAATGAGAAATTTTGAGGGCTATTGAGCACTCCGCTAAATTCAATGTGTTCAACAGTCCTTAAAATTTCTCATTTCTCACCTGAGGACCATGGTTTACTGGGGCTGTACACTGGTCTTGAGAATTAAATAGGCAGAGATCTTAAGCCACTTCATAAAGTCATTCGTGTAACACAACCTGCTGGATAACTTTGTGAATGTCTCTGTGTTCACATTTCATTTAGTTAAAGATATTACTTCTTTCCATGTTGAGAACATGCCACATCTTTCCTAGGATGACATAATTCAAAGACATTAAACTTCAGTAACCGTTCATATGAAAATCATTGAGGAAGAAGCCAAAAATTAAATAATTTGCAAAAGCACATTACACCAACAATTAATTTGCTTTAGAAATTTCATGTCTGTCACCAACTGCACTGTTATCACAGTCCCAAACAGGTTCTCAGTTGCATTTATTTTAATTAAGAAAATGCGATATACCTATTCTACATAAATAACTGCACATAAAAGATAACATTTAAGTTTTTAGGCCTACATACTAAATGCATATTGTACTCATTTTCTTTTACTATATTTCAACTTTTCCATGTATTCCCTTATCTATGTAGCTTATTTTCTTGCAGTAATCTCCAGTTACCACCAGAGATGCCAGAAAATTAAAAATAGCAGTAATAACAAATAAAGGAGGAAAAAATAGGAATCGGTTGTAATACTAACGAGTTTCATAAAATTTGCAGATTAGGCAGCTAATGGATTAGGAAAGGAGACTTCACTTTCAGGAAACTCTTTGGCTTATGCGATTTATGAGAAAGAAAGAAAAACTCTTTATTCTTCAAGTCTTTCCCCAGAGGAACCAGAAGACAGGTTCCAACCCGTGCCCCAGGGCAAATATCCTTCTAGTCTCTATTCAGACTATTTCTTCAAACTTCAAGAGTGCAGGGACAGAACTCATTTTCAAAAATGCTCCTGGAGTTTTAAGATATTAATTCTTATTACTATAAAAATCAACATGAATAAAAAAAAAATTACTACTTAAACTCTGCATAGAAATCACCCTGATCCTATAAGGAAACAGACAAACTTCCTTTCTCACCAGCAGCGGGATTTTGGTTTTGTAGATCACTGTAAGTTTTAATGTCACAAATTTTGGTTTTCAAGACTGACTAGGCAAGCTTCCAGAGAGAAGGCTCCTGAGGCTACAATGTGGATGCAGTGGGTGTCAGTTCAATTTAGGAAAAAAACATTGTCATTATCAGATTGACTAGGAATTTATTACTTCAAGTTCAAATATATCTTAAGCATTGCTGGTTATAGCCTTTCCTATTCCTGAAGTGTGTTTTTATCAGGCAAAGTAACTTCCATTCATAAGATTCTGTTAAGGAGAAATTTCTATCGCAGCTTCACATAAATGTCTCTCTTCTAATGAATTTTAGAGTTATAAAACCACAGCAAATGCCAGGAGTTAGCATTTAACCTAAATTTCTGATAAAGGAAACCTACTTAATCTCAAATAATGACCACACTAACTCTATCCTATTAAAGACAAGAGTGGAGGGGAGGTGGACTCTAACTGATGAGAAAGAACCTCAGTATCATTTATGAGGATAAATTAAGTTCTTCTAATGCTACAGACCAAGTAGAGTCTGGAATAGTTTGTCTTACAATTCAATTACAACTTCATTCTCCATGAGCAAAAATCTATGAAATTGAGAATTTTTAAGAAAAAAAGATTCTGCATTTCCAAAACCTGGATTTAAAGAGAAAAACGTTACAATTTTCTGTTTAGAATTTTTAAGGTTCCTTCATTCTGAAACATTTTTTCAGTTGCAAGTTTTGGCATTTGCATCTGTTCCAGGGAAGAAAAAGATAATGAATTCTTGTCATTAAATTCTCAAAATTAAAGCTAGCCACAGCTTCAGCCTGTAGATTTTCTTAAGTTTCTTTACTTTAAAAAAAACACCAGGCAAGATAAAACTTCTAGAACAGATTAACAGATTTTTCTCTTAAAGGTGTTTTTAATGAACAAATACTCTTCCTAAAGACAAACCAGAGAGCATGAAACAGTGGAGTACAGTTACCTTTAGGCCAGAAAATTTACAGTTCTCAACAGGCAACATTAAGGCTGTAGTTCTAACTTGTATAAAAATCTGTATGACATTTAAGGGAAGAAAGACTGACAGAATTATTAAACACAGTGCAAGCTGTATACTAACATTCTTCAAAGTGAAATTACCCTCGGATTGTTGTTATATCCCTATAAATTTGAATTTAACTTAGATATGCTTTTCTGAATGGAGTTACATTTAAAGCAGAATCACTTTCATTCAAACATCAATCTTAGAAGTTTCCTGACAGGTATCACTTTCTAATAGAACTTAAGATGCAAATATGAAATTAATTTATACCAACAGTTCAAATTCTGGTTTATAACGTATCTTAAAAATACACCTTCTCTTTCTAAAAATATTAAAACTGTTTGTCTCTTAAAATTCCTGTTGAAACTTTGACTTGAATTACATGAGCACTAAAACCTTTTTTTTTTTTTTTTAAATAAGAGATGTGAGATGTTCAAGGCCAGGTTGGATGGGGTCTTGGGCAGCCTGATCCAGTGGGAGTTGTCCCTGCATATGGCAGGGGGTTGGAATTGGATGGGCTTTAAGGTCCCTTCCAACCCAAACTATTCTACAAGTCCATGTACAAGGCAGACTGCAGCATCACCTTGTTTGTTTACAGAACCAATGGGAGAACACTGTGCTGTGCACAAGGGCATGAAGACTAGTTGCTGCTGTCACTGTGCTGCCTCCACAGGAGCAGCAGCCCCTCCAGGGGTGTGAGGTCCCACGAGCTGCTCTGAGCGAGAGGCTCTTGCCCCCCAGCTGGAAGCCCAGTGGTAGAGGAGCAAGGCCCATGGGCTGCAACTGCCCCTCGGCAACCAGCCAGAACCAGGGTACAGTCACCTTCAGGGCAGGACATTCTGTTCGTCTGGTTTTGTTTTGACCTCAGGGGCTTTGTAAGAAGGCTGCATATGAATGGCAGATCTATGCTGCATTTTGCCTTTCACAATTACTGTCAGAGCAGTAAGTTGCAGAAACGGAATAAGTAAGGCTTTGCTGTCAAATCTCTCTAAGAGGGGTTAGAAAAGCTAACAAGCAACCAGGGCATTTGGGCATAGAGCGTGTAGAGAAGAAGGTTGATGCTTGTTCCATGTTCCACAACCCCCAAGCATGTGGCCGTGCCTGGATGGAAAAAGGTGAAGCAGGAGGAAGGGATTCTATGCAAGCAAACCTCAGACACAATTAACAGGTGTATTCTTTCCTTTTTGTTGTGAACATGTTAGAAATCCAGAGCAGAAAATGGCTAGCAAATCAAAAGAGAAAAAGCTGCTAGTGAAAGGCATTAAGACAGCAGCCGCAGCGAGAGTAAATATCTTTGTAAATCCTGACAGATACTCCTGGTTTTGAAGGGTGAATTATTTGCTGTGATTTTTGAGAAGACAGGAAGCATAATGAACCAGAACCAGCATTACATATTACTTTGGAAACATAAAATGTTTGACCCTTTCTGATTACTCAGGTAAAAACTTGACAAATTCCAGTCTGCAGGCTTCCAGTGTCACTAAGTCTGCTGGTCACGGGAAGCTGGTACACACGCCAACAAACCTCTTCAGACCCCGCGGTTCCACACCGCTAATGCTGTCAGTCCTGAAAGTACATCTGATACCTCTCCCAAGCATCCACAACAGAAAAGACTGCCTAAGGGAGTCAAAATTTGAGATTTTCATCCACTGTTTTTTTTTTTTGGTGGGATATCCAGCACATGCAGAATACTATGCCTGATTTTATACTTCTTTCTCTTGCTTTTTTTAATGCATACGTACAGGTGGCCAAGAAGGCCAATGACATCCTGGCTTGTATCAGAAACGGTGTGACCAGCAGG
>WAAB01014563.1:20536-42025 GCA_013389865.1 Piaya cayana | reverse complement strand
CAGAAAAAAAAAAAAAAGCATTAGTGCAGGCAGCTCCCCACCCCAGCCCAGGTAATTCACTCATCCAATATCCCCCTGGGCTGCCAAAGCCTTCCAGCACCGGTCAGAGCTGCCAGCTACAGGCTCGAGGCGTTAGAGCAGAGACTGAACCCGATCCAGATGAGGTCAGTTCGCCTCTTGCGGAGCTCAAGGCTGTGATTGTCGGGTCCAGAGAAGTAAATCCTGGTCTCCTGGGCTTTGTGAGCAAACTTCACCTTTCACTGGGAGAGGGACACAGAGGGCTCTGCTGAGTGTGTCCCACGATGGATCACCTCCACTTTATTATTATTATTATTATTATTATCATCATTTAAATTATTATTTAGCACGGCACCCAGGGGCCGCACAAGGCACTTTCAAAGCACTTGGGAAAGCACTGGCTCTACTCCAAGAAACATTATTTCAGGACAGACGGACGAGCAGAGGCGCCGCATGGTCAAGTGGCAGAATCGCTGACCCAACAGCGCCGGCGCATTCTCCGCTGCGCACATCGCTGGCTGGTTGACCTTGGGAGGTCACGTTCCTTCTTCCCACGCTTGGTACCATCCCACTCTCTGTCCATCTCAGTCGCTTGGGCTGAAAGAGCTTTAGCTATGACTGTGTCCACCTCTCTCTCTCAAAGTCCCTTTCTAAAGTACTTGGGGAAATAGTTTTGTTCCTAGGAAGAAAACAAACCTGGGAAATCAGAAACTCCTTCTCCGTGGCTTTTCTTCAAAAGCTTTTGGTGGAAAGAGTCAAAAGTTTTCTCGTTGCCAAAAAAAAAGTGCAGAAAGGCAGGGTTTTGGGGTGTAAAACAGCAAATGCAGGTTTGGGGGGGGTTGACAGTTGCCAGTCATTGGCATTTGGTGGGGAAAGCACTGGTTAAAGAAACGTCTCATCCTGAAAATACGTTTGAGCCTAAAAATTGAATCGTTCTGTGAGCAGAGGAGCAGGTGAAACCTGTTCTCCTGATTTGTGTATTACAACTGCTTTTGATTTCTTCCTCTCTCGGTGCTCCCAGCTCCCTGCGATATCCCCAGGGCATCCTCATCCCTTCCAGACCTCTCTAGCAAAGTCCTCGCTCTCCTCACAGCCTCTTGCTTTGGAGGGGCAGCAAGGGCAGCGGCTGCTTTGGAGCTGGGCAGGCCCTGACTGACCACCAGGATGGAGATGCCAGCTGGTCACCTTGGCTGCTGCATCTCCCAGTAATAGGGAGCAAGAGGTTTAATTACCTTCCCTTCAGCAGGACATTAGCTTCGATGTCTCTCTCCCATCCAGCTGCAGTTTTCATGACAACTGCAGGAATCTTAGGTCTGTGTGACCTCTCTCTTTCCATCAAACTGGGTTGGATCGGGGTTAGCTGGTTCAGGAGCTGTTGGAGTGGGGGGCACATGGAGCAATGCCACAAAGAGGCTCAGTGCCTAAAAAAAACCTGGTTCAAAAATACAGCAGCTTTGGTGTAACGGGGTATGGTTTAGTGTTTGATGGGAATGGTTGGACTCGATGAGCCGGTGGGTCTCTTCCAACCTGGTTGTTCTATGATTCTAATGTCAGGCGAGGTAGTTGCTGTCGCAGTGACGAACTGGTCTCTGCACTTTGCATGTATAAAGGCCATGAAGGTCTAGGGCTGTCAGTGCTCTGCTTACAGCTTGTTCGCTGCACGAAGCCTTCAGCCTGGATTGAAATCAGGGCCCCACCACACGAGAACAGCTCGGGAGCCCAGGCAGCCCCTAACCTGAGGCACGGTTGAATGGACAAAGAGTAGGAGAAAGGGAAGGATAAGTTATCTCAGACTTACACATAGGAAAACCAAGGCCAAGATCAGCAACTTACTGAGGGATCCTCTGTGAGAGCCAGCAGGAGTCCCAGGTGTCCAGTGTCCCCATCTAGGGCTCTGACAAAGTCCACCTCGGCTACTTCTTACTTCATCACCCAGCAAAAGTCACCCTTTCACAGGCATTTCGCTCCGATTCACTACACTTTGGAGCTGAGCCGGTCTTACCTACGCTCCATCCCGGCAGTGGAGACCACAAGGCGCACCGATGAGGAAATGTCGTTTGTTGTTTGGTTTGGGCTCATTATTCACGCCCGCTGTGCTGGAAACACTCGGCGCTGCTTTCTGAACAGTCCTTGAGCTGGCGTGCGGGGAGGGACTTACCAAACGCTGGTGGCCGGGCTGCCTTCCCACTGCCAAGCCCTCTTCCATCTGCTTCCCTTCAGCCCTCATCACGCTCCCCGTCGCTCATGGCTTTGGCTCTGCTCTTTGGCATTATCTGAGGAAGAAAGAGGCAAATACTTGGAGCGCTGCAGACACGCAATCGGCGATGGCATTTGACCGAGGAGGCGCTGACCCTGGCGCAGGGAGAATACAAACCTGAGTCTCTGCCTGTTTATTGTTTCAGTCACGCTACGCAGCTGAGGATCAGCCCCTTCAAGGGTTTCAGACCCATTTATCCCTCTGCAAAAGGCGCTTTCGCCCTCCTCCTCATAACCTGGAAGTCGTTTTCCCCATGGCTGGAATGGCTGGAAGCCTTTTTCTCCATACACAAGGCTCTCCCTCTCTAGTGCTGGAAATCCATTTTTCATCATCGAACAAGGGCAGCCTGCAGCGTGCACTGTGAGGATGTTTGCAGCACAGCAGAGCTTGAGTTGCTCTAGGCACACTCACCCCTGTGCAGTTGCACTAAACGGTGGGGTTCTGGGGTTCTTGTTCCATGAACATTTTCTGATGGGTACAGACCTTGCATAGAAGGCTTCAGCTTAGCAAAAGGAGGGTTATGTTCTTAGTTGTTCTTCCCAACACCTAGAAATCCTCCAGGGCTGCCCTGAGGGGGTCTCCAGGATGGAGGCTGGAGGTCTTGCAGGTTCCTATTCAGGGCTACCACTTGCCGAGCGAGCTCGTGATTACGGCTTGGACAGGAACCAAGATCCTCACGGCCTGTAGGCAGCAGCTCTTCAGGAAGCCACTCCACCCAGCCGAGCCAGAAAGTGCAGAGCTGAGGCTTTCGACTCCTCAGAATTGCACTTTGCAGTCATGCAGGCCAGAAACTGAGCCTGTGCTGCAAACGTTTTGTCAGGACTTGAGGAGTTCAGAGTTTATGGGGCGAGGGGTTTTGCTGGGTTCTAGCAAAGGACACTGCAAGCCTGCTTAGGTCAGTGTCAGTCGCTGGTTGGGGTCTCTGCAGAGCCCAGATCTGGATTCATGTTCCAGCAGTTGTTCCCTCACTGGGACTTCAAGGGACTGTGATAGCCAAGGAATTGCTGTGAGCCCACCCTGCAGCACATCTGCCCGTGAACACCAGGCCACAGGCCAGGATATTCATCCCAACCGCACAAAATCCTCGCCTCGTATAAACCAGCACAACTGCAGAGAAGTCTGGGAAGCTGTGTCGTAGCACACAGGAAGGGAACCTGGCTTAGGAACAACGTGCTTTCTATTCATTTATTCTTTGCTTAGAGCCAAGACTGAGCCCCTGTGGACACATCAGCTCGATTTCATCTGCTGCAATCCCCTGCAACTGCACAGGAGAGGAATTGGGATCCCGTGGACCATGTTCTCCGCTGATGCAACCCTCTAGGTCAAAGGAGCTGCTTGGGCTGAACAGCGAGCGACTGAGCCAAACGCAGGTGTCGTTTTATAGCCTGTACGCTGCACGAGGTCAGCGGAGTTAACTGCACTGGTGCTTTCGGAGCTTAAAAAATCCCTTAACTGATTTCAAGACACACGCACCAGCAGAGAGTTTGGCCCAGAAGGGATACACAGGAATACTGCCTTCAGCCACGGAGCAGGAGACATCATCCCCCACCTGCCTGTTGCCTCAGTAACGCATCTCGAGGAGGATGTGTTTTATGTCAACGTTATTTATCCAGGAGATGGAAGCCAGCCTGCCAAGGCCATACCAGGTCAACATATGTCTAAGCATGTGCTGAAGAACTTAATTAGTTCTCCCTGAGAAGAGAGACTCCCAGTGCCGTTTAAAGGGTCGTTATCCTACTGTGAGATGCCTCGGAGCCTGCTGCTAGGCCTAAGCTTAACAGGGTGAGTCTATAGTAGTTGGATGGGAGTAAAGTTCCCCCCCTCCCTGCTGAGAAGTGATTGTTGAGCAAGGCTGGGAGCTGGGAGGTCAGCGCGAGGAGCAGGCATCACAAAATCACACCGAAACCCAGCAGAAGGGACTTTATTCATGTCTGAGCTGCGCTGTCGGCTTTCTATGTGGGGTCAAACTGTGTCGATCGTTACTTTCCTAGTTTCTCTTTCTAGAGATCCAGCAGCACCTGCTGTGCCTGGTGGCTGCTCCCCAGGCAGTTCCAGTGGGACTAAGAGGGGGGTGACAGGATAATGGAGTAAAGTAAGCCTGGAATGAGCCACTGCTGAGTGTCAACGTCAAACATCAGTCCCAATGTCATCATGGGAGTCAGTGCAGGCAGTAGCTTCTTAGCATCACCTGAACTGGACTTCAGGCAAGTGGCTCAGTCATAGTTTTCATTTATGAGGCAAAAAATGGGAGACTAAGCTGAACACCAGTAAGGGGTTGGCTGGGTTCCCCAAAGATGGATGGTTTCATTATTCAGCCAGGAGGCAGCTCTTGAGTGGAGGGACCTTTGGAAAACCAGACTGAACGGCCTCTGAAGGATAAAACGGGGTCCTAAGTGTGTTAAAGCTGTGTGAGCACTGGGACTCGCCAGGGGTACTGAGGCTGGATTGCAGAAGAGGGAGAATCCTGACACGTTTATCCTGACCTGTGTGGCGTGTGTACCACGTGGGACCTGGGTCTGCTCTTTGAGCTTTCAGGAGCTGTTCCGAGATGAGTTGTTATGGTAACTGAGCTAATGCCCCGAGATAGATGTTTTCAAGTGGCTCCAGGCCAGAAAATCAACACACACAGATTCCAGATAATAGACTTCTGCTAAACCTAATGCCAGCATCTACTTTATTTAACCTATTCGCCAATGACTTAGTGAACTCCATTCTCCGGGCAAGCCATATATGATGGCAATAGCTCCTTGGCCTCAACAAACATCAGCTTCCAAAAGACTGAGGGGATCCCAGGTGATGTGGCTGAGTCTATGCCGGTAAATTAAATGATGCAGAAGACTTTCTTCTGCCTTGTGAGGACAGCTGGCACAGGATGGCCAGTGTTTTCATGTTAAATTCTTACCCTCCCGGTCTGTATGGTTGCATCCAGACAACCTGTAAGGAACAGTCCCTGGCCCATCCCAGCTCCTGAAATGCATCTGGACTGGGCCAAACCCACAATGTGAAACTCCGGCACTGTAACAGCGAGCAGCCCAGGCACGGGTGGGTTTGTGAGTACAGCCCTTGGCTGGCTGACTTCTAGAGGTGACTGCACAAAAGAGGAGGCTGGAGCCACAGGCAAGGGCTCTATCAGTGGGCTTGTGCTCCAACCAGATCCAGCAGGAGCTGCAAATCATCAGAGCAGTCGGTGAGAGGCACATAGCATGTCTAGGATCACTCTAGATCACCCATTTACATCCTCTGTTTCAAACAGCTGGTGGGTTAAGGGGTGGATTCACCAGTTCAAGACCTTATCTCTCCACCCAGTGTGGAACATCAAAACAGCCACCAGCTTATCGACAGCTTGTTGTGGAGAGGAGGGAGCTGGNTGATTCTATGACACGGAGCAGCAGATGCCAAGCACCCACCATCCAGCGCTGCTGCTGATGGTGCCGGGGAAGGTCCCTGCTCCTGGTGTCCCCCGGCATGCAGCTGGCAGAGAGCAGCCGGGCAGCTCGCTGCGGCAGGCGGTGTTCAGGCAGAGTCCTGCCAGTTTCAGGAACTCCCACATCGCCACCAGACCAGCCGAGCAGCTCTGGGGCCCCGCGCTGCCTCCGCAGCGAGACAAACAGGTTCTGCCCTGGTGTGGTCCACAGCGCCAGGACTGAGCACGCCCTGGGCATTTGGGACAGCACCCTCTGCCTGCCCTGTGGATTCTATTGCATCTGTGCTGGGTGGCTGCTCCTTTCACTTAGAGACCCGCTGGTGGTCTCTTTGCGTTGGGCACCGATGCCTTGAACCCCACGGGCTGGCCCGAGGCCACCGCGCTGCTGAGGTTCTGCTTGCTCATTCCCAGCTGAAGTCTCGCTTTGCTTGTTTTACCCGCTTGCAGACCAAGTTCTTGCAATATGTACCTCTCTAGGGCAGAAACTGGGTTTTTTTCAGCCTCTTCTTCTCTCAGCTTCTGTTGCAACAGGATTGCAACCTCAATCAGTGCAGCAGTAATGTGATTAACGAGCTCTGCACGAGGGGGAATTGCATCCTCTGTGGATGCGATACTCCCAGTTCTGGCCTGCCTGTGTGTTTTTCCAGGGCGGGAGGTCATGTTGACTGAACTCCAAAAACGGCTGGCTCGAACTTTTGAACGCCGAGGTCCAAATAAATCTCCAGCATTAGCTGGTTTGCTGATCCCTTTCCTGCCAAGCTGCAGCCTTAAGTGAATTTTTATGGCTAAGTTATAAACCCCAGAAAACACGAGCAAGAAGTGGAAATGCTGACTTAGCCTTTGCTAAATGCCAATTATCTACAAAGACATTAAGGGAAGGGGGGGGGAATGAAAAATAGGGTCATTTTCATGTTTTCTCTGGTTCAAAGTAAACTGTCCCGTGAGCCCTTGGTGGGAACACACAGCATACAGAGTGACCATTAATATTTATAGGCACGACACCGAGCTGCAGACCTCGGCAATCGCAGCAACTCCACTTCTGGAATTAATACAGCTCTGCTTGGCTGGCATCTCAGTACAAAAGAGTAAGTAGGAGACACTGAGATTTTCACGGAGAACTTAAGCAGATGCTGACCTTTGATGGAGAGGGTCCATCCTTCACTGAGTCAGTGAAGTACTAAAACCAACTCTTAAATCCTCAGGGCTGCCGGCCAAACCCAGCACCGCGTTCTCCTTTCCTTTCTCCTCCTGGGGCTCTGAGACAGTCCCAGCACGGCTCAGGCGACCCTCCCCGCATCCCCCCAGGGCTGCAGACCAGCCCAGCTCCACAGCCACGACCGGAGCAACGTGGATTTATAACGCCTAAAGATCTGCCTGAATAATCTTACAGGCTCCAAATGGTGCTGTCATCTCAACTGCAATGCAGCGCCTGCCTTCTCCCGCTCTGCATTTTTCTGTCTCCCAGTTCAAGTGACAGAGAGAGCCCTCCAAACCCCATTCCTCTGCACACGGAGGATCTGAGATGTGGAATCCCAGAGGCTGAGCTCAGCCCAGGACTGGGCACCGAGCAGCGCGATGGCTGCCAAGCCACACAAGCGCGGCTCAGAGTGTCCAGGGGGACCACGCTACAGCGACAGCTCGGTCACCCCCACCGCTCGTGCCATACAAAATACTTTGGGGGTGACTGAGGTTGTCACAGCCCATTAATCCTTCATCTCCAAGAACTCAAGTAGAGACGTGACTTCAGGGAGAGACCATCCACCCCTAACGAAGCACCCAACCCAAGGAAAAGGAATAAGGGATTGGACAAAGGTGCTGGTTTAGGAGCCAGGAAGGTTTTGATGAAGCACAAGGAGGAGAACATTAGAAATCTCACTCCCTTTTCCACGCAGTCACAGAAATTGAGCTGGGACTTGGAACAACAGCCTCTGCCTTTTCAAAAGCAGCTGGTGAACCAAGCCCATGGGTCCAGGCTCTCCTGGGGGCTGCAGCTACCCCAGGTCTTAGAGTGGGTGGGAAGGGGCACAACTTGCTGCAGAGATGGGGCTTCAGTTAAAAGAGCATCTGCACATGCACTCCATCAGCCCTTCTGAATCCTTTTTTTGCTCTCAAAAACTCAGGCTGCACAATTTAGGAAAATAAACACTGGGAGGAACAACAAATAGAAATTCTCCTGTCACCGAAAACAAGGTGAAAAGGAGGAGCTGAGCCAAGTTAATCAGAGCGCTGAAATGAGATGTTGGAGAAAGGGGCCGTGGTGACTTGGGGGTTGCAGTTAGCTGAGCAATGTGAAATCTCTTGTGTCTGGCTGAGCTCTGAAAGGAAATGCTTTATTAAATCTTCCTTGTGTGAGATTTCAAGCTGCCTCTGGACTGGAAAATAGGCCCATTCCAGTACATGGGATATAATCAGAAGCTGAAGTGTTTAGAGCGGGTTTCTCTGCAGAGGGAACTCTGATTGGCACCGACACATAACTCAGGGCTCAGGATTTAGAAAGCAGAATTAGAGACAGCGCGTCCGTGCTCTGCTGTGCACCTCTCCTACCCAGGGTCCCCAAAAAATACTTCACAGAATTAATCGTGCTGGCAGCAACAACGAGGCATTAGGCAAGACAGCACAGGTGGACATGAATTCACCCCTGAATCTCAAGTATCCTGTGGGTTGGGAAGTCTCAGGTCCATTATCTCAGCCTCCATTCCTACTGGAACAGAAGACTTGCCTGGACTGGTCTTTGCTGGCTCTCCTGGAAGTCTCCACTCTCACTGCACTTTCTGCCACAGCCTTTTGCCGTATCTGCCCTGCACTCACGGAGCTTTGCTGTGGGATGGGGGCTCGCGGCTCCTCCACGCCACCCCCTGCGTCTCCCCAAAGTACCTGGAGAATGTATCTACGATACTGGAAAGAACTGGCAAGAGCAAGATGGGACAAGGAAGAAGGAGGACAAGTGAGGACACCCCCACATCACACAATCTCCCCTGCCCTCCTCTCTCTCTCTCTCTCTGTGCTTGGCCATGTAGGTGGGAACGTGAGACCTGATCAGAGATGGGATGGGCAGCATCCACGAGATCTCCTCCTCCTCTTACCCCTGTTTCACAACAAAGTGTGGCTGGAGCTGAAGAGCCTGGAATCTCAACCTGCCTGCTGGAAATGGCAGGGTTTGAGTTCCTTTCTGCAAATCCCTACAGCAAAGGGTCCCAAAGGGCTGAGATACGTGGAGCATTCCCCTTCCTTCACACCCTTCCCCGCTGCAGACAGGCTCCTTGCCTACCTTTTGTTGCTGACAAGAAGCAGGACAGAACCATTCTGGATGTTGGCTTCTTTGAGGGTCTCGTGCTCCTCAAGCTGCCTGGAGTTGTAATAAAATGTCTTCTTCCAGGAAGTGACGCCCTCCCGTACCAAGTGAGCCCGAAGATCCATCACTGTGTCCCTGGGCTTCACCGTCAGGGGCATCATCAGGTCCTCGTCGGCCAGGTGCACCTTGATGTGGTACCTCTTCCAGCGAGAGAGGCTCCTTCGCAGCGTGTCCATCCTTTTGGGCTCACCAGGGCCAGTGTGGCGGCGAGGAACATCCAGCTGGGAGGTTGGTTAAAGCAGGGATGTGGCTCTGAAGAGCCCGTCTGCTGTGAACAACTTAAAATGTCCTGCCAAACCTGTTCCTCCCAGTTGCCGTGCTGCGTGCTTCGCATTCCAGGGAAGAGCTCACCTGGCTCCAAGAGCCTGCTGGCTGGGAAACGTCTCCATGAATCATTTCCACACAGCCCTAAATCCCATAATAATTACGACGTCTTCACAAAGTGCTCTTCATTCCAATGGCTCTCAGAGGACTTTAAAGCTGGATCTCCACAGCCATTAGAAACGTGGGTGCATGTGAGAATGACAGTTCAGTAACCTCGTGTCTCTTGCTCTACAAAGCTGCCAGCTGGGGTGGATCAGCCCAACGTAGGCGTTGAGGAACCTCACGGCTATTTAGCATGGCCATTTTAATGAAGAAGAGAACGAGTGTTCTGCATAGTGAAAAATTCCTCGTGGGGCAGAGGCAGAGCGCCCTGAGGAGTCAGCGCCTGGCTGCTGTGAGTCCAGAGTAGTTTCTCCCTAGCAGAGCCCTACGGATACTGCAGGCACAGGCTGGGACCCTCCAGCAGGGGTAGGACTCAGCCGTCGCTCATCATCCGATATCAAGTGTTGACTCACAAGTGCTCCTGACTGGTTCATCGTCTTGATTTTCAATTCCTTTCAGATCCCTGACTAATTGAAGGGCTGGTCGCATCCTGCTCTCGCACGTGAGCGAGGACAGCATCACGGGGCTGCAGGGACACCACGCAAAGAGGCAACGACAGAGGCCTCGAAACGCCAGGAGGAACAAGCAATACTTCGGTAAATACAGTGATACCTCTGAAAGGACGGAAGCGATGCCAGCCAGGAGCTGCCTGTAATTGAATGATCCTGCGAGGCAGACTCAGGCAGTCACAAGATGATGCTTCAGAGCAAACATCATCAAGATAAGGAAGTCGATTTTTTTTTTCTTCTCCAAAAGATCAAGCCACCCTCTTATCTTGTAGGTGATTTCCTGCAGCCCATATTATGGGAATTAATTCCCTTGTCCATTCATCTCGACATAGACCAAAGTACTGCAAGACAGAGCCTGCTCTTCTCTGAAAGGGGCTGCTCTCACCCGTTAGATAACACACCAGTCAGATTCTCAGATACCGCAGCGCTCAGCTCCCACTGAGAGGTGTCCACTCTCCCATTAAGAAACAAGGAGGGTTTCACCCTGCCTTCACACCTCCCTTCTTTTTCCCTCCCCAGCACATCATGGCTCTGCCAAGAACGCAGTGAGGATCTTCAGTTGCACCACAGGCAATGGAGATTTCCCTGGGAATCTGAGAGGACCTGAGGCTTCTGCGAGCAGGATTCTCTTTCCACAGCCAGTCAGAGGAAAGGTATGATTGTTTTGGTGGGGACTGGGTCTCGCTCTGCCACTGAGGTGCTGCAAAGGCTTTGAGGTGAGTCACATCACGCCTTTGTGTTTCTGTTTGTCCATCTCATGCGTGCGGCGTGGTGTAACACGTACCCATTAAGTGCCTGGTGTGAAACAGGAACGGCTTTCAGCACAGTCATGGTCTGGAAGCATTTAAAAATGCCTGGATCTACAGATCTGTCAACGATCTTCTTGGAAGCCCTATTGGAGAAGGAGAAACTGAAGCACAGAGTGGTGCAAAGCTGAAAAAAAATAAAGATACCAAAAGGCTGGGCTCTGGTCCCCATATCCAGGCATCTCCATGAGAGGTCTTGTATTCAGAGACCTGGGACCTGATGTATAATTCTCCATGGGGGCAGCCAGGGGAGGTGCAGTCTGGATATTAGGAAAAAATTTTCACAGAAAGGGTCATTGGGCAGTGTCAGAGGCTGCCCAGGGAGAGGGTTGAGTCACCTTCCCTGGAGGGGTTTAAGGGACGGGTGGATGAGGTGCTGAGGGACACGGTTTAGTGTTTGATGGGAATGGTTGGACTCGATGATCCAGTGCCTCTCTTCCAACCTGGTGATTCTATGATTCTATGATTCATCCCTGGTGTAAAAGCAGAGTCCTGAGTGAAACACAGACCTGGTCCACTTCCCGCTGCCATCCAAGGGCAGCGTCTCATTGACGGCAGCCAGAGCTGGATCAGGCCCCAGGAACACCGAGGTCTGTTGGCTCCGGCCAACAGAATGTGCCCAGCGAGCGCCAAGGGAAGCATAAGGCATTCTCGTCTCAGCAGAGACCGTCTGGTGTCAGCAAGTCCATCAGCTCCATCTTTAGCATAAGTGACAGCCTGACAGCTGCCAAATCCCTCCCTCCGACACCTTTCAGACAGCTCCTGGTTATTTTTAGGACGGCTCTTTCCAGTCTCAGCTCAGACGAGTATCAGTACACGGAACAGGGGGATGGTGGCAAAAAGAAAACACACAACTATTGGTTTTATGTCTTTGCCTATTGTGTGATTGCAAACTCTTCCCCTGTACACCATCCATCCACGGTGGGACCCTTCATTTTATGAAGAGAGGTGATACTGTAGCCCTGATAAGGAGAAACAGAGCAGTGAAACCAGCTTATGAAATATTGAAGCAGTGAAACCCTCGCTGGAACACGTGAATGTCTTAATGCCAGCTCCAATTAATTCTGAATTTTTCATTAAACCATTATTAAAAGCAAGAGGACAGCAGAAATAAGGGGAATTGACTTGGGCAGTATATTAAGTACCTTGGGTTTGCTGGAGGATGTTTTATTATCTGTCCGAAGCAATTATTTCAGCAGCTCCTGACGGTTCGTGGGCTAAACAGAGGTGCGGGATAAAACTTCCAGATAGTCGTTCCTCAAAGTTATTTTAACCTCCGTCCCCTACCCTGCGCCTCACAGCCTGCGCGGGTGACGTCGGTGGGATGTCGTACCCAGAGGACGAGACGTGGAGCCGGGTTTCTGAGGATCTGTGATAATGTGTCACTGGCACTATTTACAAATCAAATAAAAACTTATTGACTTACGCTTTTCCCATATTGAGGGCAAACAGAAGACATGCAAACACTCAGAGAAACAATCATTAGGAAAAGCTAAGAAGCAATTTAAAACCCAGGTTGGGGGGGGGGAAACAGCAACAGCATTTAAAAAATGTTGTCTCCTCCTGCTCCCAAAGCTCCCTTACTCCCTTGACTAAGGAAAAAGAGGAACAACTGCCTAAATTAGGAGCTTCATGATGATGCCTCAGGCTGCTTGAGGTGATCCTGAGCCTTATAAAGTCTTCTTCTAATGCCAGAATTGCTTAGGCAAGTTTTGAGTTGTTTTTTTTCTTGGCAGCGGCTGTGTTCTGCTGCTTGCTGAGCTGTCCTCCTTGCAGAGGACAAGAGAGGAGAAGTGGGATGTTGCTCTGTAAGGAAATAGAGGTTTCTTTACTTCCTGGTAAAAAATCATAGAGAAATTGCAACATCTGAGCAAAAACTGACCTTGAATCCTCTGGCAGAGCCTCCGAGTCCTCGGGGAAGCCACTCGCACAGTGCTGGGCGTTCAGGTGAGGAAGAGACTTCACTGTTCCCTGATGCTCTCTGATGCCAGGACTTGTGGTCAGTAATGCTGAACTCTAAGGCTTCTCTTCTAATGTTTGTTTAGGGTAAGTTTGCCCTCGGGAGCAGAGAGTCTTGGGGCTTGACTGTCCGTGTTACAATGACCCCGCTGTACATGGAGCTGCACGACCCCAGGTGCCAAACCCGGGCTTTGTGTTCACGATGCTGCTGGCAGGCACCTTCCCTACCCCGTGATTAATTGGGGGTAATAGGTAATTAAATGCAACAGCTTTTTTTGGGCTCCAATGAGTAAGCACAAAATATGCAAGGCCAAGCAGTAACACTTTTCCTGATAGGACTCATATCCCCAAGAGTGCTTAGGAATTGTATTAACCTCTTGTGCACCAGGCACAGAGAGTCCCTCTGCGATGGAGAAGCACCTCTCATAGGAACGAGGGCACAATCTCATTGCTTAGACCATTTAATATGCAGAAAAGCTGGCGGGTACCTATGTTAACATATACAAGAGATCATAGAACCATAGAATCACCAGGCTGGAAGAGACCCACTGGATCATCGAGTCCAACCATTCCTATCAAACACTAACCCATGTCCCTCAGGACCTCATCTACCCATGCCTTAAACACCTCCAGGGAAGGTGATGAGGGAAAATGACTGTGTCTGCACTGCCCCTGTCCTGTCAGGCCCTGGGGTCCTGCACTCCCCAGACCAAATGGTCTCTCCGCTGCCCTGAATACCCAGCCGCAATCTCCCATCCTTTCCTGGCACAGGGGAAATGTCCCTGTCATCCTGCCCTGTTCCAGACAGCAGTCAGGATCTCTCCATCTGCTCCAGCAGCATGACAGATTTTTTTAAAAGATGTCACAAAAAGGAGGGGTTGATCCTAGTTTTGTTCTTGTTAGTACGGATAAGGATTTCTGCCCCCAGCGCTGCTGAAGTTACTTGCAGCAGGATCCGAATCAGACTCCAGAAGACTCTACATCTTCCCTGGGCAGCTACTTAGCATCGATTTTGTGTTACTGGAGCTGGTGGACTCTGGAGTGAGACTGAACTTCATGCAGGCTCCAGATTGAAACTACGCCTGTTCCGCTTTGCAGGAGAAAACTTGCCTGGTTTGGGAACACAAACAAAGCTGCAAGTTTTCCAAGCAAAAGTTGGATGTGAGTCGGTGACATTTTCTGGTGGAAAGGAACAAAACCCGGTAACGCACGTGTTAAATGAACCAGTCAAGTGCAGACAATGGAACAGCTGAAAAATGGATAGAGGGGAAAGCATTTTGCAGCAGCAGTTAATTCGTACTGCGGCTCTTTATAACTTCCCAGATGGGAGATTCATGACCCCAGGAAGGAGCCAGAATCCTCCAGGGTCTGGCCCGCGGCGGCCCATGACTCACTCGCCTACCAGGCTTGGCAGTGAGAAACAAGCAAGACAGCAAATGCCTTGTGGAAACAGCAAAACGAGACAAATGAGTTAATTGCTGGAAGAGCAAAAAAAAAAAGAGAAAAAAAAAAACCTTTGTGCACAAAGGAGGGTTTGCGATGGATAGAGAGTGAGGCCTGGTGCCACTGAGGGCTCCAGAGGAGCTGGCATCCCAAGCAGTCCTGCCACCCTTCTGCAGGCAAAACAAATCCACTGTGTCTTAGTCTTCAAAGGTGAAGTAGATGGAAATAGAAGATTTGAGGCTCTCCCAGCCGTTCCATCAGCAAGACGGTTTTGCAGGGGCTCAGGGAAGAAAGAGGATTTGTGGATCTACATTGCCATCTAATGGCAAAGAGGAGCTGGAAGCTTGGAGTGCGGCCCAGAACTGGGCTGTGATAGCAAAGGAACAAAAAGGGGATGGTCCAAAAAAAAGGCTTTCTGGTCCTGTGGGCAGAGGGAAGGGCCTTCTCTGCGGTACAATGGAGCTCAACAGTGAAGGCAACGCAGCCCAGAGAAAGGAAGGGGAGCCAAAGTCTTGGGGTAGAGACTGCTGATCCCTCCTCTGCTGTGTTCAGTTGTGGGCCCCTCAGCACAAGAAGGATGTTGAGGCTCTGGAGTGAGTCCAGAGAAGAGCAACGAAGCTGGTGAGGGGGCTGGAGAAGAAGAGGAGCCGCTGAGAGAGCTGGGGGTGTTTATCGTGGAGAAGAGGAGGCTGAGGGGAGACCTCATTGCTCTCTGCAACTGCCTGAGAGGAGGTTGTGGAGAGGAGGGAGCTGGGCTCTTCTCCCAAGGGACAGGGGACAGGACGAGGGGGAATGGCCTCAAGCTCCACCAGGGGAGGGTCAGGCTGGACATTAGGAAAAAATTTTTCACGGGAAGGGTCATTGGTCCCTGGGAGAGGCTGCCCAGGGAGGGGGTTGAGTCACCTTCCCTAGAGGGGTTTAAGGGACGGGTGGACGAGGTGCTGAGGGACATGGGTTAGTGATTGATGGGAATGGTTGGACTTGATGATCCAATAGGTCTCTTCCAGCCTGGTGATTCTCTGATTCTGGCATCCACTCCTTTCTGCATTAGTCAGGAATGTTAATGTGCATATAGGATGGGATTTGCTTTCTTCTAGAGTACCAGATAGTGGCAGTGAGACAACTTTCCCAAGCAGGTAAATGTTTTGGCTTCTTCTGCTTCGAAATGTTCCTAGCCTTGACACATGCAGTGTACATGAGGAGGAGTTGGAGCTCAGTCAGTGTACAAGAGAGAGATGATCTTTGAGCAGAAGTTCAGAACAGAGAAGGAGCTGGGGGAGAAAATGAGGGTGTAAAATATCTGCATTTCCCAGATTGTGAAATGGGACAGAGCGTGGGTCCCACCAAACTTCTGGGCAATGAAAAAGGTGCAGGGATTGAGAGCACAGAAGATTCTGAGACCTGCCAGACCTCAGATTTGACCCTCCCTGTCTGTTAAAATGCCTGCCGCAACACGCTTCCCGTGCAGCGCGCCGCCAGAGAAATGAGCACACTCGCAAACAATCCAACTTCATTTCCTTCTGGTATCCTCTCGTATTTACACACCCAAACTTGCCAAGCCCTGCTAACTCCAAACAATCCCTCTGAGAGAGGAGTTAAAACAAAGCAACTCCTTACGGCAGCTGCCTGCCTGCCTGGAAAAACGAAATGGTTTGAAGGGCCCTTCTTCCCCTCTTGCTCACTCACTGTTTCCCACGCTGATGGAAAGCAGGGGCTGTGGGAGGGCAGGACTGTTATTGCTGAGAGACCAGGGCAAATTTTTCAGGTAATTCTCTCCACTTGTGAAGCAGAGAGGGAGAGAAGGGAATGTACCTGGCTGAAGGGCTGCACAGGGTGACATGTTCCACGATGTTCTAAATGCGGCTCTGAATCACGCTACGGGGTTGATCAGAAAAATTATCTTCCTGCAGTAGAAACACAAAAGCAAACGAGTCTTGTTCAGTGCTCACTTCTCCAGCCCCGATTCTGACCCTGCCCAAGCCTGCGGCAGGAGAGGGGCTTGTGAGCGGGCTGGAAAGCCACTTCATTCCCCTCAGTAATCAGAAATTATGAAGAGATTGTCAGAGTAGCCATAGAAACACCATGAAATGTGCACCCAAGCTGTAGTCCCAGGGAGAGGCGTGCACGGTCTTGCATCCGCCTTCCTCCTACGAGTTCCCACGTGTGCCAGGTCAGGTCAGATGAGGCTGACGCCATCCTTCCCAGCTCCGTTTCTCCCCTGGCTTGATGTGTCTCTTGAGCTGAGCCCTCAAACCTGCTCCTTCTGAAAACGAGCTACAGACAGGGTCTGTGGCACATCCACCCTGGGAACAGGCACAGTCCAGAGAGGGGGAAACCCTTGAAGGAGCCATAAAACACAGGCAGCTGACAGGGAAGTTGTGGCTGCCCCATCCCTGGAGGGGTTCAAGGCCAGGGTGGATGGGGCTTGGGCAGCCTGAGCTAGCGGGAGGTGTCCCATGGCCAGGGGGGATGAAACTGGATGATCTTTAAGGTCCTTTTCAATCCAAACTATTCTGTGATTCTGGTACCACTAGTGGCTGGGGATGCCATGAGCGCTGCTGAGGGAGCCCTGGCAGGGCCAGTGAGGGTGTGCAGCACCGGTGAGCATGTGGCGGTGGAGAGCAGAGGATGGAAACAAGGGGGNAAATTTTTTTCCTAATGTTCAGCTTGAGCCTCCCCTGGTGGAGCTTGAGGCCATTCCCTCTCATCCTGTCCCCTGTCCCTTGGGAGAAGAGCCCAGCTCCCTCCTCTCCACAACCTCCTTTCAGGTAGTTGTAGAGAGCAATGAGGTCTCCCCTCAGCCTCCTCTTCTCCAGGCTAAACCCCCCCAGCTCTCTCAGCTGCTCCTCTTCTTCTCCAGCCCCTTCCCCAGCTTTGTTGCTCTTCTCTGGATTCTCTCCAGAGCCTCAACATCCTTCTTGTGCTGAGCGGTCCAGAACTGACCCCAGGATTCGAGATGCTGCAGAGCTAAGCGAGAGCAATGTGAGGAGATGGGGCAGAGGGCAGCTGGGGTACAGGGTAGAAGGAACTCAGGCTCATCCCAGGGCTGCTGGATGCTCTTGTTGGTGTCCTCAGAGGAGCTGCTCCCGATCCTCTTCCCAGAGCCTCCTCTTGCCTTGCCTGACAGAGAAGGTGACTCCTCGGTACAGCAGAAGTAATTTACGGTGCTTATCAGAGTGCAACCTCGGGTGTATTTGTTCAGTTCCCTAAGCAGTTAGAGAGGGAAATTTCAGAGACAGGCACTCAAACTCACTGAACGCCTCCGAGCCTGAACTTGGGAGCTAAATCAGACCTCTGTCGTGTATTGCACTATTACAGTTCATAGCTCATTCCTGAACACCAGTGCTTATTTTCACAGGGAAAAAAAAAAAAAAGCTGGCTCATAACATATCCTGCATCTTTTTATAATATAAATTTAGCTACCTCTTAAGTGTAGATGTTTGTTAATATTTTTAGGCATGGATTTATCTTGGAGCAATCCAAAAAGATGACTGTCCCTTCCCTTCATTAATCTTATGCCGTTTTTCTAGGAATGCAGGCCATCCCCATCGGGCTGCTCGAGTGCTCTGCAAACACTGAGGGGTGCTAATCAGCTTCCTTTCGAGCATGTGTTCATATGTCAACACTTTTGCTTCAGTCAGGGGCTTAAAAATGGAAACAGTTTTCTCTTGAAGAAAACAGGACCCAAATAAGGAGATGATGGAGCGGCGAAGATTCCTCTAGCGAGCCTGTTCCAGCTCATTCCTTAGAAAGGCTGTGCATGAAAGATCAGACAAGAGGCCAATAGATCTGGGCTTTGTCCAGGGCTCTCTGGCTTTAAAGCCCTCTACAACCCCTGGAGCTCATTCTCCCTGTGGCTTGGCTGGGTACAACTTCTTTCTCTGCCCAAGCTGTGAAAAAAAAAATCTAAAAGTTTCTTCTCAGGAATTATTTCGTTTGCGTGACAGAGACAACCTACCCTCTAGCAAAGATGGAAGCGATCAAGAAGAAGATGCAGATGTTGAAGTTGGACAAGGAGAACGCCATTGACAGAGCAGAGCAGGCTGAAACGGATAAAAAGGCGGCTGAGGACAAATGCAAACAGGTAAGTGGAAATAACGGCACTGATGGTGTGTTTGCACTGTGGAAGTAAGTGCCACAAAATGCTAGGGGGCAACTTTCTGATTCAGAAAGCAATATAATTTGAAGTTGGATTTTCTGTTTATGTTTTGAAGTCGTTTGCCCTTTTTCAGTGTTGCACCCATACAGCCTTGTCCTTAACTCCTCTTTTAAGCCATCTGAGTCTTTGCAGAATTCGCACTATCCACAGATTATTAAGAGGACTCTGTCTAAGTTTTCTTGAATCTTACGTAACTGCCTTAATTTTCTCGTGCCTGAGATTCTATGGACAAAGCCTTCAAACTCCAAACCAAAGCTGTGTACCTGGAACACCCCTAGGACTGGTGTTAGCACCTCTGGAAGAGCCACCTGTGTCAAAGCATTAATTGAACCTCTTCTCTAGGGATAAAGCTCACTTGAGAAGTCCCTGGCTTACAGAGAGTTAAAGGTACCAGCTCTGACTCAACAGCAGAGAAGGGTGTGTTATTTTTTATGTTAAGAATGATCAGGAATATTTTAATTTGAAAGCTCTTCCTTTAAGTGAATTATAGTAACGATGTTTTCATATTCTTTAACTTTTCAATGTTCTTTATTCTGGGTTTCTCCCTTATATTTGAGCTATAGCATTTTCAGGACTATCTTGAAATGTAAGTTGACTCCATTCCAGTCTCTTGTAGCAGCACTTCTTGTAAAATTACCATTTCCTTTCCTTTTCCATCCTCTAAACATGGCTGCTCCTACTAAATCTCCCAGATAGCTGTAATACGTTAGTCACATTCATTTGGCTGGAGATTTCTTACATTCAAGTGCAGTTTGAGATCCTGGATGATGTGCCTGAACCTGTGACTGATCGTCCTTTTAGCTAAAGCAGCAGGAATAAAGTTTCCAGAAGGGCCGGTTGCTGCTGTTCCCCCTCCGCCCCCAACATAAGGAAATTGCTGGTCTCCTCTATCGTTTCACGGAGCCGCAGGCAGCGTCCGTGTGCGTGGTTGCTGTGTCTTTCCCAACACTGAAGGTGCCAATTAGATGCTGGTCCCCAGCGCATCGTCCTGCACGCAGCAGGTTGTTACTCAGGGCGGTTAACGGTAACGATCCTGCGCCTTTACCTTTAGTTATCCTACATTTAGTTATTCCTACTGAGTGATAAATAACGCGCTCGCAGGAGTTCTCAAGTACCTCTGTGAGGGCAATTCACAATAAAAAAGCTAAACGAGCAAAATAAATCTTCGATCTTACTCCTCTTTTTTGAATTGTCTCAACATTTTCAGCTTTTTTTTAGTGTGGGCACAGTGCTCAAGTACTGATTTTAATGTCAGGCAAAGGCAGCATCACCCCCTTATCTTGCTTCCAGCAAGATTGCAGCATCCCAGCGAGCAGGATCGGTTCTCTACAGGATCTGGTTACTCTGAGTGAAAACACAGCAGCTCAACCGTGTTCCACAACCACGCTACCAAAAACACAGTTCCAGCCGCTGTTGAAACTAGAGAAAAGGAAGTCGCCGCACTAAAACACAAACTACTTTGAGGGAACTATTTTCATAGACTAAAATTGATACGAAGGCGGAGCTAAATGGTTAAATCCGCTTCTCTGCAGACTGAACTGGTTTGAGTTGCAAATGAAACGCTGGAGCAGATGGGTTTGCAGGGCCCACCCTTATCAGCAGCGAGCCCGATAACGGGAATTCTTGAGGGAGCGCAGACAGTTTGTTACTAAACAGCCTCCCAGCAGGGTATAAATAGCATCGTTTGAATGTACTGTATGGATTTATATGGCATAGAGGAGTGAAGCTGGGAGGATTGGAGCGTACCTTGTTGACCTACAAATTTCCAACCTCACTTATCCTCCTGGGACGAGGCCTCCAGAGGTCAGAGTCCCACCTCCTGCGCACAGCAGGCTCTGTTGTGGGCCTCCTGAACTGGTTTGGAGGGTCCTGAACAGCATGTGAGGTGATTAGGGAACGACCCATTTCCTCCAGCCCTATGAGAGCTGAATGGTTTCCCAGTCAGCCAGCAGGTAGGTGATGGTGGTAGAGCACACACAAGGACATCACTTTTAAGCTATTTTTAATTATGGCGTAGAATGAATCGCTGCAGGGTGTGGTGGAGTCCAGGACAGAAATGAGGTGGGAAGGGCTGTATTGTGTATTAAACCAGATCCTGTGTGCGCTGGCCGGGAGAGTTGGTTTTACTGATCTCTCCCTGGCAGCTGCTGCCGGGTGCTCTGGGACCACCTGACCCAGCAGAATCACAGAATCACTAGGTTGGAAAAGATCCACTGGATCATCGAGTCCAACCATTCCCATCAATCACTAAACCATGTCCCTCAGCACCTCATCTACCCGCCCCTTAAGCCCCTCTTTTCAGTAGTTGTAGAGAGCAATGAGGTCTCCCCTCAGCCTGCAGTCTAGAAGTTTGTGCCTCCATGTGTGTTCAGTTGGGTTAAAGCAGACAGTAAAGAGAAGGCTTAACCGTATTAAACTGTAACTGGTAACGCATCAGAGTGGTCACTTTGGGTTTTTTCTCTCTTGAAAGGTAGAAGATGAGCTGGTAGCTCTGCAGAAGAAGCTGAAAGGAACAGAAGATGAGCTGGACAAGTACTCAGAGGCTCTTAAAGATGCCCAGGAGAAACTGGAACAGGCTGAAAAGAAGGCCACTGACGTATGTACCCATGACTGCCACTTGTTGTGGCCATGCTCACTCCGGTACCACTGGAGGAGAGGCTGAGGGTTCTTGTGCCACTTTGGGGACACAGGGACAGCGTGTTGGGGTTATAGAACCATGAAATGGCCTGAGCTGGAAGGGACCCACAGAGATCATTGAGTCCAACTCCTGGCCATGCTCAGGACACCCCAATCCTCACTCTGTGTTTCTGAGGGTGTAGGCCAAACGCTGCTGGAACATTGTCTGGCTCAGAGCTGTGACTGCTTCCTTGGGAGCTGCTCGAGGGGCTTCATCACCCGCTGTGTCCTGGCTGGAGGGTCTGCAGCTCCTCTGCAGCCAGAGCTTGGCAGCTGTGGGAAGGCTGTTGTTGAGAAGGTTGACATGAGCCGGCAACATGTGCTCGTAGCCCAAAAACCAACCGTGTCCTGGGCTGAATCAAAAGCAGCACAACCAACAGGGAAGGGAGGGGATTCTGCCCCTCTGTCCCTCTCATGGGAGACCTCAGCTGGAGGATTGTGTCCAGTTCTGGAATCCTCA
>WAAB01014563.1:997-20254 GCA_013389865.1 Piaya cayana | reverse complement strand
TTGGAGCGATAGGACGAGGGGCAATGGGGATAAACTGGAGAGGGGCAGATTTAGACTGGACATTAGGAGGAATTTCTTCATGATGAGAGTGGGGAGGCCCTGGAACAGGTTGCCCAGGGAAGTTGTGGCTGCCCCATCCCTGGAGGGGTTCAAGGCCAGGTTGGATGGGGCTGGGAGCCCCTGATGCAGTGGGAGGTGTCCCTGCCCGTGGCAGGAGGGGTTGGAACTGGCTGATGGGCTTTGAGGTCCCTTCCAACCCGAGCTGTTCTACGATGTTTGGTGGAGCTGGAGCAGCCGCTGCGCTCTAGGGATGCAGACGCGGACACACAGAGACACAGAGTCAGACACAAACATTCAGACTCACTCGCTCTCTCACTCCACCCCCCCCACCCCGGGCCCGGCCCTTCCGCGTGACGTCACACCCCCCTCTCCACCTCCACCTCGGTGACGTCACGCGGCCATTGAAAGGCGCGCGCGCGCCGCCACGTGCAGCCCGCGCCCTGCCCGCCGCGCCCATGGCCGCGCCGAGCTCGCTGGAGGCGGTGAAGAGGAAGATCCAGTGCCTGCAGCAACAGGCGGACGAGGCCGAGGATCGCGCCCAGGCGCTCCAGCGGGAGCTCGACCTGGAGCGGGACCTGCGAGAGAAAGTGAGACCGCGGGGCGCTGCTCCCCCCCATCCCCTCCCTCTCCCCCTCCCACCACCTTCCCCCGCTCCCTCCGGGCTCCCATCGCTTCCCCATCACCCCGGTTGGCGGCTCGGGGCTCGCTCGGAGCCGCTGGGGCTCGGGGTGAAGCGCTGCCCCGCCGGGGAAGCGGGGGCCCCGGTTCCCCCCCCCCTCCACGCTCGGGGCCGCTCGGGACCCGCCTTCCCGGCATCTTCCTGCTGGTTTCTGGCCCGTCGAGCGGGGATTTGACCGTATAAGGAGCGGGGTTTGGTGCAGCGGGGAGAGGTGGAGCCCGGCTCGGCCCCGCAGCTCGGGAATCTCGCTGAATTCAAAAGGCAGCTCGGAAATGCCCGGCCCCGGGGCTGGGGCTGCCGCTCCCCCTGCTCCCCTGCGGGAGATGAACCGGCTGAGAAACGAATCCGAGAGTCACCGAGTTGGAAAAGAGCCATGGGAGCAGCGAGCAGAGCGGTCCCTGGGGCTGAGGGGCGAGGGCAGCGACCCAACCCGGGAAGCTGCAGAGGAGCAGGATTCCTTCCAAAGGCTTTAACACAAACGCTTTTGGTGGGACCCGCAGCCCTAGAAGAGCCCTTGGGGGACACAGAAAGTTCCTCTGGTACCCAGCAGATGGTCTGGGGACGGTGAAGTAGGGGTTTATTTCCCTTCAAAAGCCTTGCAAACTTTTTAGAACTGATTTTATCGAGGAAGTGAAAGTTGGGGCTTAGAAGCAGCCCCACAGAGAGAGGGTGGCACCTTTCAATAGAGTAATAACCCAAATCACGCTTAGGGTGGAGTGGGACGAGCATCTCCCGTTGCTGGGATCGAGGCCAGGTTGGATGGACCTTGGGATCCAGTGGGAGGTGTCGCTGCCCGTCGCAGGGGTAGAACTAGATGGTCTTTGAGGTCCCTTCCAGCCCAAACGATTCTCTGGTTCCATAATCGTGATGTATTTCTGCATGCCGGTTTGTTCATCTTTTCTGTATGAGGGGTTTCTCCCAACAATCTCTGCGTCCAGCTTTGGGTTTAAAACATTCACAGTGTTTCCAACCACTTCGCAATTTATTCAATAACATAAACAGACCTAACGATTAAGAAATGCTTTCTGCAAGTACCACAGGAGGCAGCGAAGGAGGAAAACAAACTTGGTTTAAGGGTGTATCGAGTTTTGCTCTGGTTTTGTTACTAAAGGGAGATGCTTTCCCATGCCCGGGCCAACTGTGTCTGACCACTAAGCACTTCCAGGCTGGGAGCCCCGCGGGGATAACGCGGTGGCTCTGGCTGCAGCCGGCGATGGAACCAAGAACAGGGAAGTCGGCCAGGAAGTTTTTTGGAAGAAGCCATTATGGAAACGGTTTAGGGTTTAACTTTTCAGTTTTGCGGTAGATCCAGCCCCGGGAAGGGCTCGCAAAGCAGTTCTCCTGGCAACGGGTGTGGAATCCTTCCTTGCAGGCAGGAATGAGAAGTACCATTAAAAAAGAAAGGAGAAGCACACGCTCCCTACCTTGAAATTCCTGAGATGCCATAGTTTAAACAAACAAAGAGCAAAGGCAGGAAGGTTCCCAGAGCCTCCCTGCAGATAGAGGAGAGAGGCCTCTGCAGATTTAAGGGAACTGGTTGGTTGCAACATGAATTGGGACATAACCTCTGCTCTGGGTGGTTGTGTTTCGCGCAGGCCGAAGGCGAGGTGGCGGCTCTGAACAGGCGTATCCAGCTCGTGGAAGAGGAGCTGGACCGTGCCCAGGAGCGGCTGGCCACCGCCTTGCAGAAACTGGAGGAGGCTGAGAAGGCAGCAGATGAGAGCGAGAGGTACACGTTCTTTTCTTTCTTTTTTAAATAAAAACCAGCACAGATCTGAATAAAGCATCGCTGGGCTGCGCGTGCTCATGTGTGTTGCAGGCCAGAGACTTGGAACTAAAAGTGCCTTTTTATAAACTTGAATGAGTAATGTTGGTAGCTCCATCAAAGCCCCAGGACAGAACATCTGAGGGCTGCACCAAACACAACAGTGTGGTTCGAAGGGGATGCTGTTTGGTTGCAAACACTGAATTCTAGTTCAGGAGTTTGGTTGCGAACACTGAATTCTAGTTCAGGAGTTTGAGATACGAGTGCCAATATGCCCCTACACTGAAAGCACTTTGCCTTCTGCAGAGGAATGAAGGTTATTGAGAACAGAGCGATGAAAGATGAAGAGAAGATGGAAATCCAGGAGATGCAGCTGAAGGAGGCGAAGCATATCGCGGAGGAAGCTGACCGCAAATACGAGGAGGTGAGAGAGGCAGAGAAATGGGTAAACATCAGGGAGAACTGTGAATGGGTTCATTTCTCTTCAATTTAGTCACTCTACACCTTACCCTGCGCGATGGTTTGATGTTAGAATGTTCCCTAATGAAGGGGTTTCGGTAGTGATATCAGCATATTTAATCCTCAGATATTTAATCCTAAAATTAAATAATCACACAATCAGAGTGACTTGGGGAAGAAGCCCCTCACGTCCATACACACACACTTTACTCAAATTTCATCGTGCAGAAGGAAAGCAGGAGCGCAGTGCATGAGAGGAAAAAAAACATATGTCACAGACCAGTCTGACCCAGCTGTTTTCTCTTCGCAGGTTGCCCGTAAACTGGTTATCCTGGAGGGGGAACTGGAAAGAGCTGAAGAGCGTGCAGAGGTGTCTGAAGTGTGAGTAGCATCAGAGATGAGGCAGCTGTTCAGAACACAGAACACTCAGAGCTGTATTTCTCTGACATATCCACTCCTGGAGGGTAGAAGCCTTTTTGTACCTTTACACCTAGCTTTCCTCTTCCAGACTTAATGATCATTCCTCCTTCCCTTGGATGAGTCCAAAAGACTCATTAAAAATTACACGAAGTCACAGCAGGGACAGTAGTAATTGCTGCTATTTCCCTGTAGGAAGTGTAGCGACCTGGAAGAGGAGCTGAAGAACGTCACCAACAACCTGAAGTCTTTGGAAGCTCAATCGGAAAAGGTTGGTCCTGTCAGTAAACCCTAAGGAACAGGGGCAGGGTCAAAATGTGTAAATAACACTCGGAGAAATAATCCAGAATACAAAGAAGGTGAAAGGGTTTTGCTGCCTGCTGCCCAGCAGCGGCTGGGAGCGATGTCACATCAGCTCCACCAGGGAATTACCTGCAACTCCTAATTTCGTTAAATGCCCACTCCTGGCTGGTGTAAATGAGCAAAGAATGTGCACAGAGCTGGGTTTGTGCTGCACAAGGTGTCCAGGAGCCACTAAGGTGCGCGGTGAAGCATAACGGAATCCCCAGGCTGCAAACCATGTATGAACCTGGGTCTGAGAGGCAAGGAGAGAAGTGTGGGAAGGGAGTTTGCAACTGCATTAATAGGGAAAGCAGTTATAGATGGGTCACAGATTCATTTTTTTAATTGCTGTAGCAGCTTCCCTTCAAGAGTGTTTATTGTTTTCGCAGTACTCGGAAAAAGAAGATAAATACGAGGAAGAGATCAAGATTCTCTCTGACAAGCTTAAAGAAGTGAGTGTCCATCCCCACACTGCATTTGGGCATTGTTATGTAACAGCATCCGGTTACTCTGTTTAATTGTTCCTAGGCTGAAACTCGTGCTGAATTTGCGGAGAGAACCGTTGCCAAACTGGAAAAATCCATCGATGACCTGGAAGGTAGGGAACAACTCGAGTTCCATGTCAGAGGGGTTGGTTTCAAATCAGAAAACAGAACTCTAGGGTGGGGCGCTGGGTGTTCTGGGAAGGCCGGCAGCGCTGGGCAGGGGCAGATCCATGGGACAGCTCTGTCCCTGAGGTCGTTTTCCTGAGAGAGCTGCTCCTTTGACGAGCTGGTAACAATTAACCAGATTAGGGCAGCTCACAGATACATGGACTCGAGGCCGTTTCTCTAAGTAACACCGCCAGGGCCCTGCTTAATGTGAAAAATAACTTTGAGGGGTTTGAAAAAGGAAACGTAGCTGCAGCCTCTGCCCTGGCAGCTGTAGATTTTCCGCTTTCACGCCCGTGCTGGGTTATCCATCTGTTTTCTTCTTTTTGTTTTCCTGCCTGCCTGCTTTGCTGCTGCCTTCTGCCTGTCCTCGCCTCCTGCGCGTCTCCTCTCTGGACTGTCTCTGCATTTCTCGCGCCCGCAGACGAGCTCTACGCTCAGAAGCTGAAGTACAAAGCGATCAGCGAGGAGCTGGACCATGCTCTCAATGACATGACCTCCCTGTGATCCGCACTGCGGGCGTGGGGGCTGCTCTCACTCCCTGCGTTTCTAAACTTTTCTTGCCTGTAACTCCTGTCTCCCTCCCACAAACAATCGATCCTTCAGGCTCCTCGGGCAGAACTGAGCTCAATAAAACCAGATACCTCGGCCTTTCAGCTTCTGGGGGTTGTTTTCCTTGTCGCTCGCCTGCAACTACGCTGGTAACGATGCTGCCAACGCACTCGGTGCCTTGTGCCGGGGCAGGATCCAGCGGGCGCCTGCGTTCAAGTGTTCCCAAGGGTGCATGTGGCAGCAGAACACTCTGAGTGTATTTGTTGTGTGCCTGCGGCTCCCTCTCCGGGTTGGAATTCCCAGGACAATGAGGATTTGCTGGGACAGATCCTATAGGTCATCTGTTAAATCCAAACACAAATCTCACCTCACACACAAAAGGCATCCACAACCCTCGCTACACAAGTGCAGTTGCCAAAGCATCAGCCCCGTTTTGCAGATGTAATTCCAGCACCGAAACATGAGGGTAAGTCATGGTGGGTTGTCTTTCAAGAAACCACACATGGTTTCACCTTGGGTTTTTTGTTCTTTCTCACCAGAAAAACTGGCTCAGGCAAAGGAGGAGAACCTGGGGCTGCACCAGACACTGGACCAGACGCTCAACGAGCTGAACTGTATATGAGGCGCAGCGAGCGCTTGGCGGCCACGGGAACTGTGCTTCGTCTGCATTCCTCTACTCTCCCCCCTGTACCTTGGACCAAACAGTTTTGCTATGAGTGGCGTGGGGGGGCTCTGGCTGTGCTGTGCTGGCAACCACACACCCCAGCCCCTCAGTGCCAGCCACGCCGGGACCACACAAGCCCCTAGTGCCTCTGTTTATAGAATCGTTTGGGTTGGAAGGGACCTTAACAATCATGCATTCCAACCCTCCTGCCATAGGCAGGGACACCTCCCACTGGATCAGGGTCTCCAAGCCCCATCCAGCCTGGCCTTGAACCCCTCCAGGGCTGGGGCAGCCACAGCTTCCCTGGACACCCTGTGCCAGGGCCTCCCCCCCTCATGGCGAGGAAGTTCCTCCTTCCCAACGGTTCAAAGCGCCCCCGCGCCCCTCCCCATCATTTCATTCCCTATTAAACCACTTTTTCTCCCTTCCCGTGGGCTCCTCCAGCTCTTTTTTGCGTCGCTCGCGTGACGTCACGCGCCCGCAGTGACGCCNGTGGGGGGAGGAGGGGGCGGGGCCGGGGGCGGCGATCATGGCGAAAACCTACGACTACCTGTTCAAGCTGCTGCTGATCGGCGACTCGGGCGTGGGCAAGACCTGCGCGCTGTTCCGCTTCTCCGAGGACGCCTTCAACGCCACCTTCATCTCCACCATCGGTGCGGGGAGAGGGAGAGGAGGGAAGCGGAGCGGGGAGCCGCTCGGGGGGGGCCGTGGGGGCCTCCCGGGTTAACGCGGGGCCTGTCGTTTCGCAGGGATCGATTTCAAAATCCGGATGATCGAGCTGGACGGGAAGAGAATTAAACTGCAGATCTGGTGAGGGGAGTTGGGGGGTGCTGCTCCGGGGAGGGCGGTGCTGCCGGCGGGGCGGTGAGTGAGGGAGCCCCGGTTGTGCCTTGCAGGGACACGGCCGGGCAGGAGCGGTTCCGGACCATCACCACCGCCTACTACCGGGGAGCCATGGTAGGAGCCGCGGGGCCAGCGGGCCGGGGGAGAGGGACACGGGGTGGTCAGTGACAGCGGTGGCCCAGGTGGCCAAGAAGGCCAAAGGCATCTTGGCTTGGAGCAGAGAGGTGATTCTCCCTCTGGTGAGACCGCTCCTCGAATCCTGCGTTCGGTTTGGGGCCCCTCGCCACAAGAAGGATGTTGAGGCTCTGGAGTGTGTGCAGAGAAGAGCAACGTAGCTGGTGAACAAGTCCTGNCCCAGGCCGGTGGTGGAGTCTCCATCCCTGGGAGTATTTAAAAGACAGGTAGACGAGGTGCTCAGGGACGTGGTTTAGTGGTTGATAGGAATGGTTAGACTCAATGATCCTGGAGGTGTTTTCTAACCTGGTGCTTCTATGAGTCTATGAAAAACTGTTCTAGAACTGGTCCTCATTGAGTCACTGCATTTGCCGCGTCTTTAACTCTGCCAAACCCGGTGCCAGCTGAAGTACCCCATGTCCCCTCCTTCTTCTTCAGGGCATCATGTTGGTCTATGACATCACCAATGAAAAATCGTTCGAAAACATTCGGAATTGGGTCAGGAATATCGAGGAGGTAATTTGTGTTATTTACTTCCTAAATACTGAAGATGCTGGTTCTCTCCCTAGAGGCAGTTAGTTGCTTCAGAAGGGTTCAGTTTCTTTTGAATCTGGAGTGTTGTGTCCAGTACTAGGAATCCTCAGCATAGGGAGATGGAGCTGTTGGAATGGGTCCAGAGGAGATGATCAGAGGGCTGGAGAACCTCCTGTACGAGGCCAGGATGAGAGAGTTGGGGTTGTTTAGCCTGGAGAAGAGAAGGCTCCAAGGAGACTCGAGAGCGACCTTCCAGTACCTGAAGGGGCTACAAGAAAGCTGGAGGGGGGCTGTTCACAAAGGCTCGGAGTGGCAGGATGAGGGGCAATGGGGATAAACTGGAGAGGGGCAGATTGAGGGTGCCAGGGAGCCCATAGACCTGCAGGGGGTGCCCAGCAGCAGCACCCACCGTGTGCTACAGCATTCTGTCAATGTTTGTCTGAAAACTCCCAAGCCAAAGTCTGTCCCTGGTCTGTTTGTCTCTCAGCACGCCTCTCCTGATGTTGAGAAAATGATCCTTGGGAACAAATGTGATGCAGATGACAAACGCCAAGTTTCTAGAGAGCAGGGGGAGAAGGTGAGTGCCGTGGCTTTGATGGATTCCAGCTTGGACTTCCTGGAGTGTCACAACTGCGTCCTTGTTGTCTGTGTGCTGTCCTGGTTCCTCGTGTGGAACTACGTGGTGTTTCCTGAGCTGCAGCTGCGATCCATTTCCCACTGACGAAGAGATGAGTCTGCTAATGGTTCTTGTCAGGGTTCCTGGTCGGGGTGTGTGGGGCACAGAGCAGCAGCTGGGGTTGTTCTGAGGAAGGAAAAGCGTTGCTGGAGTTTGACTTCAGGAAGCCCTGGGACAAGGTAGACAGGATTGACCTTGCTGGCGTTGGGTGCTGCTTAGTCAGGGGAGAGGAGGGGACTTCTGCGCCTGGTGGGCGGAACAGGGCAAGGTACCTGTGCAAGGAAGAAATGACAAAGGAGCAGGTTAGTGTGTGTGCAGAGTGTAAGACAGCACAGCAAAGCCTGTAAAAACAGAAACTCACAGGAATAAGAGTTAGCTCCTCATTTTTCCAAGCTTGTTCTGCTGGAGCGAACCCCCAAGCTGCCCCAGATCGCGCCGGGAGAGGCAGGTCCTGCGCAGTTGCTTGTGTTTAGAGCTGTTTCCACAACGATCCAACTAACGTGAACCCTGCTTTTGTTCAGCTCGCTGCGAGTTTTGGAATTAAATTTATGGAGACCAGTGCAAAAGCAAATATAAACATAGATAACGTAAGTACCTCGCCCTTCATGTGTGTTCATTGTCCTGTTAGTTATTGTCCTGTTCACACAAACAAGCTATGAGAACACTCACCCATCCTGGCTGGAGACAGAGCTGCATTATCACGTCTGCTTGGGGTGGGCTAGTTAGGCAGTGCCAGGCATTCCAACAGCCATTGTCTAGCTAATTTATTTAAATTTACCTCGGGTTTTAGACCTTAACACAAGAGTGTTAGCGGACACTGCATTAAGGCAGCGTGCTGAGCAGCTCTGCTCTCTTTGCATTCATTAGAGAAACTCCAGCCTGCCTGCTGTGGGTGGTGTGTGCCCTCCAGAGTCAGGCTCAGGAAGGAGGTGATGGAGTTAGAAAAGGTGCTTTAAAACCTGGAGGCGGGCAGAGCCTGAAAACTTGGCATTCCTCAGGAGTTCAGTGGATGCAGAAGCTTGGGAAGGCAGCTTATTGATAAACAAAAATGTCAGGTGCTTAATAAACCACCTTCTGACCCTCCGCCGTTCTGCTTCACAGGCATTTTTCACTCTCGCAAGAGATATCAAAGCAAAAATGGACAAGAAGTTGGTGAGTGACCTTTACTTTGTCCACACTATTTAATCAGGGAAAAAAACCCAAATAGCCATCATACGTAAATACTGTGTTGTGGTGACTTTCGCGGGAGATGTGCTGAGGTTATAGAAATTCATGTTTAGTTTTGTCAAGCTGTGCTCTGACCTTGGCTTATGAACAATTGTCTCAGCATTTCAGGAATTGGCTGCAGTGGTTGAAGTGTTCTGAGTCAAATTCTCTTCTCTTCGTTTTATCGGAGGTTGAGTCAGCGGTAAAGCAGTTCAGTGCTGTTCCTCGCTGTTGCAGTCTGAAAGTGGAACCATGTGAATTAAACTAAAAGGAGGCCCCCTTCATACCTCTGGGTGGTCTTCAAACCAGTAGGTTTTAAAACAGGCAAAGAACTAATGAGTTTTGTGATAACGTTTGCAAAAGCAGCCTGAGAAACGATTTGGGTTCTCCCTGTGCAACAGCTGAACACGCATCAGTGCCGGTTTGTTCCCTACGAAACAAAACTAACAAAGATTCCTTCATCCACCTCCATGTGCTGGTAGAGCTGGGATATTGCTGCTGATTCCCGAGTGTTCCAGCAGGAACATTTGGTTTTAACCTCATCTGTCTCTGGTTTATAGAGGAAGAGCAGGCAGGGTGCACGTTAGTCGATGCCAGAAGTGGCAGATGCAGTGTCCTGGCTTCTCGTGGTGGCTGATGGGAAGCTGAGATAAATGAATGACGACTCCCGTTGATTTTAGTAATGATTTCTGTGTCCAGGCTCACCAGGATGAGTAGATGCAGTGTGGATGCTAGGAGCTGTTGGGGATAAATAAGTAATGGAATGTTCTTTGCGTCTTCAGGAAGGCAATAGCCCACAAGGCAGCAACCAGGGAGTCAAAATCACACCAGAGCAGCAAAAGAAAAGCAGCTTTTTCCGATGTGTTCTTCTGTGAGGGACACGGCCTTAACCACTCAGCCGAACTGGACGGTGCCTGTTGTGACTGAGAGTTCTCTGCCTGTGGACTTAGCGTTCTCCACACACTGTGTCACTCTGTGACCACCTGAATAGAAATTTATTTTGGTAATTGTCTGACTCTTCAATTTTGGAGATGAAACAAGTTTATTTTTGTCAAGATCGCCACTGGGCACGCGTGTTGCCTTGCTGAGGGGATACAGATCAAGCGTGACTGTGGGTTAAGCACCTTCGCCGACGGGCGTCAATCTCTTTCTGCGTAGTTGTAATGTATCCAAATTAGAGAGATTAAGTTACGATCAAAATGGGAAACTGAGATGCTGATGGTAATAAAGTACGGGCACGTGTACCTCGTACGTGTGCGCATCCACGGCTGTAGATGCATAGAGAGCGACCACAACAACATAACAAATGCACTTAGGTAAGCAGTGGGTGCCCAGAGCTCCTCAGGAGGTAGGAGGAAGCTTTCTGCATCTCCACCTCTTGCTACTACAGAGAAAATCCTTGATCCGCCTGTTACTGATTCGATTGCGTTATTGTAGACAATCCACAAGTACAATTGACGTTTAAAACAAATCCTCCTCAAAGAAATCTCTATTTTTTTAATAAACCAAAGCGTGCTGTAAATAGAACGGATCGTTACCATTAGGAGTTACTTTATCCCTGTTAGACTTGACCGTGCTGAACTGAGAACTCCAGATGTTCAGACGCGTTTAATGGGAGTTGGTGGCTACGGTGAGTTCTACGCCAATGATCTGGTGGCTGCTTTTAGAGGGAGGCTGTGGGGCAGGGGCACTTAGAGCTTGGACCATCACAGGTGGCAGCTTTTCCATCTCCGGTTGAGAACGGCTCCGATCTGTCATGGTGTAGCAGTGAGCGGTAAATTGTGACTAGAAGGTGTACTGCACTGCTTCTAGTTGTGTGTTCTCGTGTGCACATGCTCACATATGCAAATAATCGTTGCACATCTGAACACTTTCTGAAACGGATTCTTTAAACTGAGGTTTGTCCTGCCGCCCTGCATCGATGGTTGCAGATTTCAAGCAGTGCCAAACCTGCTGAGAAGCGTGTTTCAATGCAACTGATATTTAGTCCTCAGTGGAAATACTCTGTGTATTTATTCCTATAAACAGTCTCTGACGTTCGCCAAGCAAAGCTCCTGGGGAGCTGAGGGCTCTCAGTCCAGAGGTTGAGAGCCTGACTTCATTAGACTGACAAAGAGAGCCAGTAAGAGCCATCTCCTTCGATCTGCTGTCAAGTGATGGGAATCTGGGGGTATTTAATTCAAGTGAACATATCAGCTGTGTCCTGCAACTCACTGGAATTGTTAACGTGTTTTGTTTACACCGACAACTGCACTCAAGGGTAAAATTAAAGCTGATTTTAAAGTTAATGGACTTACCGGTTTCGTTTTCTTCAGGTTTGGGATGTTCTGGCCTCACAGTAGGACTCACAAGTGCTACTAGAATTAAAAGTGGATCAGATTCAGAATTAAACTTTACAGGTGTGCAGCGTGCGCTTGGGCTCACCAGGAGCATCGCCTGCTTTTCTAAAACGGGAAAGGAAATGTTACCGTATAAGTCACTGGTTTATTAAAAATGCATTTTATATGTTAACAACCTTTTCTTCTAATAGCTAGCAGATTACAATGAGCTCTGCTTGTGATTAAAATCACACATAAAGCTTCCCTCTAACCAGAACCTTACGATGGGGTTTTTTTATTGTGGCTTTTTAGCGTGAGGACTCGGTGAGCGTGCACCATAGTGGATTACACGCAGATGGATGTGCAGGATAAAATTGTGTTAAGCTATAGAAGAGCTTTCTCGTCAGCGTGCTCTTTATTCAGAGCGTAGTTCACACAGAGCGATGGGTCGGACACGCGATGCCTCTGTCTTGAGATGAGGAGGATTTGAAAATCTTTCCTCTATGCGTCAAGAAGTTACTGAGGCAGAACCGGGGAGGTGCTGAAGGCATGGTCCAAATGTTGTTTTCCTGCACAAAGAAGATCTGTTTAACGGCTCAGTAGTAAATGTGACTGGCTCACAACTGTGCAGCCAGAATTGTTTTTCAGAGTGACTGGAAAAATAAGTGGCTGGTCTGACTAGATATCGCAGGCTGCCCACCACACCCCTGCCTATTGCCTCCTCGCTGCACCGAAACCCATAACTCATCTGGCGTTGGATTCATTTACAAGTGGATAAAACTTGAAGGGTGGAATTGCATTTTCCACTCCACGTTTGCTAAATCTTAAGTGACTCTTTTGCATTCAGAGCCAACTGTTGGTACCTCAACACTTGTTTAAACTCCCGCTGGTTGTTGCAAACGTTTAGTACTCAGTTTATTGCATGGTTTCCTCTTACAAAAATGATTATTTGTTCTCAGTGAACAGCTATGTTGTTGCCTGCTCTCAGGAAGTTTTGTGCGGTTTACTGTACGCGTAGGGCCTGCAGACTCTACACAGACACGACGTCGGTGTTAGCAACAGGAAACCTGAAATGCAGGTGGAAGGCAGGAGGAGGCTAAGGACACTGCAGTTCCACGTACGCTTGGTTTTGTTACTTAAATCAGACGTCAAATCTTAGACATGTACAATGTGTAAAGGATGTTTCCATCCCATAATTCAATTACTCTGATTTTTAAGTATGAATGTTACAGAAAACACGATGAAAAGAGGTACCGTGTGCATCAATACAGGGGGGTATTTGGGTGTAAGCTTCCTTTATGGAGGAAAAAATCAGAAATTGGATAGAAAATCTGTAAAGCTGAGAAATTTAAGCAGATACGAAAAACTAAGTGTGTTTACTACACATCCTCAGTGTCTAACGCCACTAAAATGTGAGGTAATCAATCAATACCTGGTTTGTAGAGACACAAACACGTTTTTGAGCATGTTCTCAAACTCCCTTGCTCTAATGAGTCTCTCAGACCTCTCTGGCTGCCCTTATTTCTGAGGCTGGTTGCAATATTTCAGGTCTTTACCCTTTCGGGTGCAGGCGCAGCAGCAGCTCATCTGTCAACAACTGGTGCAGCCGCTGTTGTAGCACTCGGGTTGTTTTGGTTGGTGTCGACAGGCGCATCCAATGTTCCTTGACAGCAGAGCCAGCGCCGGACTTTTCAGCCTCAGATTTATAAATCCTATGGATTATTCCAAGTCTCTCTCTCCTGCTGCTGGAAATGATTTGGTTTCCGCTTTCATGCGAGATGCTCGTCATCTTGCTGACAATTGTTAAGGGTTTTATTGTGGGTAGCGATGATGTCTTTGACCAAAGATCATGCTCAAAAGCTACTGGGGTTTCTTGTTCTTTTTAGACTTGAAACAGCTTAAGGTTGCGCTGGACAGGAATGGAAAAACAGCTGCGTGGCCAGTGGTCTCCATTCGTAGTAGAAATGCGTAGGGATTGGGAAGGAATGGTGACAAACTTGTGTCTCCATTCATCAATTACAGATCTGTTTGGTCATTAACGGTGACGTGCAGTCCGGTTACCTCAGGCTGCCTCACTCAGGCCCGTCTCTCTCTGACCATGGAGTTCTGCTTCTGTCCCCGGTCTCTCCAGCCTTGCTGCGGGAATCGTATGCTCTACGCTGAGCGTGAGCCGAGACTCGCAGCTTCGTTTGGAAGGGAACTTAATGCCTCCAAATATTTTTAAAAACGACTGTAAATTGTATTTTTAGAACGACCACTTTTGGCTGCCACCCTTCCCACACGACAGCTGCTTTCTTAGACACTTCTCATGGATTTTCGTATTTGTATTAAGGACAAAACTGTGGTTTATTACAGTCTGTATGTTTTTACTGTTGTACAGGACCCTGAGCACTGCAGAAATAAACTTCTTACGAAAAGAGAATTTTACAAACTTAACTGTCAGTCCTGTTCATCGTTTGTCCGTAGAGATTCTTGTGTGGGAAACGGGATTTCTGTCAAGGAGGGGCGAGTCCGGGGCGGGTTCCTTTGTCCTGTAGAGTGTGCTTATTTCCATCATAAATTCTGAAGCAGAGCACTGTCCCCTTATACTCCTGATACCTGGCGTGGGTTTTTGTGACACGCTGGGAGAACACTTCAATAAAAAGATTCACTGAGCTGCCGCTTAGACTGTGAAAGCTGGTCGAAGGGGTTGCTTACCCAGTTCTGGTTAACCCTGATGTTTTTGAAACCGTTTCCAAGGAGGGGGGTACTGGATGAGCCATTTTCTTAGGAATTCTTGTAGACTCTTAATTTGATACTAGTTCCTTCTCTGCCTGGTGGTATCTGAACTTAAAAATAAATGTTTCCTGTGTCACTGTTGATTCGCTCAAGCTGAGAGGGGGAACAGACATTTTGTTAAATTACAGGAAAATCACGATTAATTGGTCTTTTGAAGGAGGTAGAGATAAAAGCTCTCCAACTGGCTCAGTTACCAGAAATTGTCCTCTTTGCTCTCCTTGTTTTCCTCTCGTGGACAGTAATCGTAGGTGAAGTAACAGTTGTTGAAGGTTCAAGAAGCGCTTCTGTCTGTCTTTCACTCGATTCAGATTCGAATGTGAAACGTGCTATTAAAAAAAAGGAAGCAATGATCACTTAAGTATCATTCAAAGGGATTCGCTACAATTATTCCTAGGACTGTACAATAAATGGGAAACCGTTTTGCAAAGCACTTGCAAAGAACAGGTAAATTGCATCAGAAACCGGGTGAAGATTGTGTTATGTGTTTTGTGAGCTAATCTCATGTATTATCGATGGAGCCTGAGTGCTAATATTAACTTTTTAGGTTATGAGGACATTTTATCGTGTTAAAAGTCCAGCGGAGGTGTAGAAAGCAAGTCAAGAAGCCTCCGTGCTTTTAAAGAATCTCTTTTCCCAGTTTTTGCAGTGGGAACCTCTAGAAATGAAAGAGCGGTGATCTGTAGTCGCTGGGGAGAGGTAAAACACCTCAGAGACCTCTGACAAAAGCACCAAGAGCAACTTTAGGTTAGAAATCAAAAGCAAATATCACCTGAGGAAATCCGGAGCGCGTACTATCATATGCTGAAAGTCTTCCAGGGACAGCTTGCCGTCGTTGTCCACATCGGCTTCGTAAATCACCTTCTCACAAACCAGGCTCACTTCTTCTGGGGTAAGTTCATTTCGGGTTAATTTGTTAACGGTTTTCTCTAGGTCTGATTTGCATATGTAATCATCGTTGTTGAAATCTGCCGAGGGAAACAAAATTCACTCCGAGTGACAAAAATCAGCATTTTACATGGTTGACTGCAAAGACCTAACAGGAAGGGCTTGGTTCCCAGGCCATAGTCTATTTATATAAGTAGAGCTTTTAAATCAAAAGTGAAGTTCTCTATATTTTCTAGTATAAAAATTCAATAACAAAATTAAGATACCGGCGTATTTTCTTCTCATACATACTGGTAACAATTCTAAGTAGTTTCATGGCTAAATGAAGTCCATCTATAATTAAATCATTGCGGCAAATCAGCACGACTGAACTAAATACAAGAAAGGGGGTGACGTGAAAGGAAGAGCAGGGGCTCCTTTTGGTGAGCGTTCACTTCTGGAACATCTCTGCTGAATCATGTACCCTCTGAATCACAAAAACCCAGTTTTGTTTGACCCACTTTTGTTTGGAAGATTGTTTGTCTTTAGCTGATTATAAAGAAAGTAACTGAAAATGGTACCGTAAGAAAAAAAAGAAAAAAAAAACCCCACAACTTAACATTTATCCTGGAAGAAAAGCATGAGTTGTGTTCCCTTCTCCCACCTCCCCCTGCAGATTTATGGGCAGCCAGATCCCGTGTGCAGCACTTTTCCAAGCAGCCCCTCAGACCAAACTATTTCTTCAATGTTTAGCAGCTCTTGAAAACGACCGATACTTCCAGATCGTAAATTTTTGTTGTAAATCCTAATTTCAAATAACTGAGAGACAAAAGACGACCAGAGGTTTCTAGGAGAGAGAACAGGCACTCAACCTGAATTAAAAGAAAGGCTGCATTAAAACATACCTAACTGGAAAGCATTACGAGGGAAAAATTAATAATTTGCATCCCTACATAAAGCTGCAGGAGTTTCTTCTTTGTGCTTGTCTCACTCACCATAGATTTTAAAAGCATAATAAGCTTTCAAGTCTTTGGGAGCCATTTCACTCAGCACCGAAAACATGTCCAAAAAATCATCTAAAGTCATATTGCCGTCTCCGTCCTCTGAGAAAACCTCTGCGATCCGCTGGCGGAATGGATTGTCCTGGGAAACAGGAGACAGAGGAAAGGGGAGGTCATCCTCAGTAGCATTCATCTCAGTGCAGATAAGACACAATTGGAGCGAGATTATTTTTGTTGTAACCTCTTTTTTTGGCAAAAACTCCCCTTTCTGCCACTCTGCCCTTGTCTAATGCTGTATCAGAGGCAGCTGCCTTTGACCTTTGCGGATTTCAGGGAGTCGCTAGAAATATCCAGAAAGGCTTTTGACTTCAAGAGCCAAAATGTATTTGTATTTCAGCCTCCCAGCAATTAGTACTGGATGAATTATTTAAAAAGAGTAGATTAATCTCAAACATGTCACTTGATTCTGGTTTTGTCCCTCGCTCTGTACCTTCAGCTCTGGCATGCAGCCAATGAGTTCATAGGGAAGCGTCACGGCTGGTTTACCCGTGTAGTCGAGCGGAACTAGCTGCGGGGCGAGATCTCGGTATCTGTAAAACAGCCTGCGAGAGAAAGAAAAGGCTTGTTCGGTGAATGAGTCATTTAGACCTCTCGGAACAATGGGTTTGTCTTTTCCATATCATTCCTCACACTTTGCATCCTTTACCAGACTGGTGACCTCTGTCAATAAACAACATCGAGCATGCTCTGTAGATATCAGGGGAAGGCTGAGAGAGTTGAGGTTGTTCAGGCTGGAGAAGAGAAGGTTCCAAGGAGACCTCAGAGCAACCTTCTAGTACCTGAAGAGGCTGTAAGAAAGCTGGAGAGGGACTGTCCACAAAGGCTTGGAGTGACAGGACGAGGGGCTGTGGGGATAAACTGGAGAGGGGCAGATTTAGACTAGACATAAGGAGGAATTTTTTCATTATGAGAATGGGGAGGCCCTGGAACAGGCTGCCCAGAGCAGTGGTGGCTGCCCTGTCCCTGGAAGGGTTCAAGGCCAGGTTGGATGAGGCCTTGAGCAGCCTGATGCAGTGGGAGGTGTCCCTGCCCATCACAGGAGGTTGGAACTGGATGATCTTTAAGGTCCCTTCCAACCCAAACTATTCTATGATTCTATGACACAGCATTAAAAAGATCAATGAGGCTTAAACGATGAACACACAAAGCCTCATGCTTAGGAAATGGCAGGGTCAACCAGCCAAACCCTTTAATGGCTGGACTCGATGATCCGGTGGGTCTTTTCCAACCTGGTGATTCTATGATTCTATGATTCTATACCTGTCTCTGAAATGAGATTGTTTTTACACAGTTTCACTTTTACTTTGTGTTCAAGCACCAGTGCAGTTAGGATTTGTGTATTATACTACTAATGAGGCACAAGACCTGAAGACCCACCTCATCTGTTTCCAGACACAGTTAAAAAAATAACTTGTGGACATAATAAAAGGGATCTGTTTTCCACGCCCACAATGAATGTGGCAAAAAATAACGGGCTTCAACTGGAGCATGAAAGATTTGGTTTCAATGTCGGAATAAAACCCTGAGTGCCTAAAGCCATGGGCAGGAAGGGAGAGATCTGGGACCAACTCAGCCATATTTTTATGCACCCGAAGTATTTTCCCATTTTCCCATAGAACTCGGGTTCAAGAGACAGAAAATATGCATCATAATGTGACTATATTCACATTATATTTGCATCCTATTTTCTTCCATCCTTCTGCCAGACTAAGGATCCGATTGACAGCTGTTATCAACAAAACAATACGGCAGAATTTGAAAAGGGATCTTTATCAATAATAAATGTCTTATTCATGACACGGTTATAGTTCTGACCTCCGTGTTCTACGTGGACAAGCAGATAGATTTAGGTTTCAATTATTACTGAACCATTTCTATTTCATCCTGTATAGAATTCACGCAGAGGGATCAAGGTTCTCAAGAGGGACAGGCTCTGCAAAAACCGTCACATTAGCAAAAAGATAACTTGGGGGGGCTGCAGAAACAGAACCAGGGGTGTTTTATGACAGAAGAACAAGTTGAGGTGTTCAATGAAGCTGCGTAGTCCCCCCTGAACAGAACCCCTAAGCTGGCTTTACTAGATCCTTAAACAGAGTTCAATGAGGTGCATGAAGGCTTTGGGAAAAAATATTACCTTAGAGGATCAGTTTAATAATTGACATGACGACATGACATGACAAAAAAAAAAGTGAATAGTTTGACACAATCATCAAGGTTTTCGTAAAACAGGCAAAGCGTCCCAAGGAATAACAGTACCTTTTGAAGCACTTGTCATAAGACAAGGTAAGGAGAACATGGAGGTCACTGGCAAAGTATGCACGGAAATATATCTTGTTGCTTTTCTTTCTGACTGAGAGGCTAGTACCTTAATGTAAAATTTAGAATTCTGGCTCAGTTTAGAATCATAGGATAGTTGTTGGAACTAGGTGATCTTTAAGGTCCAACAAAAGATCACCCTTAAAGCTCATCCAGTTCAGGGTAGATAACATAGGGTTTGTACATTAAAAAGCAACAAAAATGCTCCAACTGTCCAAAGGTGTCACTTTAAACTCATGCAAATCCATTTTAAAATTCCTCACCCCATATGTGACCTGTCTTACAGCACTCTGTCTCCTTCACCCACAAAATGCACATACAGGACTCACCTCAGAATTTCTTTCCTTGTAAAGAACGTGCAGTCCTATGAAATAAGAAAAGACATAACATGTAATGACAGTTTTCAGCATGCATGGGGTCCAGCTTTTCCTGTACAGGGACTTAAATGAAATTATATTTTACTATATCCGGCCAAGCATCAAAGATCACTCTTCTTGGCATATAATCATTATTTTATAATCATTCTTCTTCATGTAAGAATCAAACTATGTTACTGAAATCTTCATCCTGTCCAAACAGACAGTTTGGTTTGTACCTGATATGCATCCAGTTGCTCTGGAGTGAAAATGGTTTGCTTATTTCCCATTTCTAGCTCCGAGTGTTGGTTCTTGTCCCATCATCCTTTCCTCAGAGGCGCTTATATAGGAGGCCTGGATATTCAGCTATTAAGAGCTGTCACAGTGAGGTGCAGCAGAGGATCAAGTGACAGGCTTCTCTGTTCTACAGGCTGCAAAGTATCATAACAGGAGCTTTTCATCAAATCTTCAGCCTGGCTACTTGAGGTTCATATCCAGCATCACTCTCCTGCGTGCACAACAGGCTCACGTTACAGTATTTAA
>WAAB01014562.1:11673-25630 GCA_013389865.1 Piaya cayana | reverse complement strand
TTTTTTTTTTTTTTAATAAGTTTCTGAGCCAAGTTTTGCTAACAGTTATTTTTATGCAGCCCCACTGGAGTCAATAGAATAGCTTAGTTATGACTAAGCATCATATTAAGGCCCACTGTAATTTTCTTACAAGCCTTGTTTAAAAGGATAGATTTATGTGATAGAGAATCAGAGATTGGTTTGGGTTGGAAGAGACCTTAAAGATCATCCAGTTCCAACCCCCCTGCCATGGGCAGGGGTACCTCCCACCAGCCCAAGCTGCTTAAGACCCCTTAATACAAAATTCTCCTCACTAAATTGTCATCTCGTTATTTAAAAAATACAAAAAAGTTACACTCTCTGTAGGATCCTGGTCTGCATCTAAAGAACCACGACCAACAGGGCAAGGGCGAGGATTCTTCCCCTCTACTCCTCTCTTGTGAGATCCCACTTGGAGTATTGTGTCCAGATCTGCAGGCCCCAGCCTAAAAAGGATATAGAACTGTTAGAATGGTCCAGTGGAGGGTCATAAGATGATCTGAGGGCTGGAGCATTGCCTATATGAGGAGAGGCTGAGAAAGTTGGGGTTGTTCAGCTTGGGGAAGAGAGGAGAGGAGAGGAGAGGAGAGGAGAGGAGAGGGGAGAAGAGAGGAGNGAAGAGAAGAGAAGAGAAGAGAAGAGAAGAGAAGAGAAGAGAAGAGAAGAGAAGAGAAGAGAAGAGAAGAGAAGAGAAGAGAAGAGAAGAGAAGAGAAGAGAAGAGAAGAGAAGAGAAGAGAAGAGAAGAGAAGAGAAGAGAAGAGAAGAGAAGGTTCCAGGGATACCTTATAACAAACTTCCAGTTCCTGAAGGGGGCTACAAGAAAGCTGGGAGGGACTGTTTACAAATTTCCTCTTCCTATAAACTCGTAGCAGAGGAGCTAAAAAGATTCATGTTAAAAAAAAAAATCTTTATTTCAGGACAGAAGAAATGTGATTGATTGGCTCCCTGAAAGAAAGGAAGTCCTTGGCTAATTAACACCCCTGTTTGCTTTCTTTTCAGGTAAAGCATTAGGCAATGCTGTGTAATAAACTTTTGTTGTGTATTCTGTTTCCTCTTCTGCTAGATCAGTGAGTCAGGGTCGTCAGTGCAAAAACATTTTCCACCAGCCCCATGACCACAGCAAGGAGCTTTTTTGAAAGCCTCCTTCCACATTCCCTCCTCAGAAGAGAGGCACATTCCAAAAAACGTAAGATCTCTTTGTCATCCTGACTACCTGTGTTTCAAGTTTAAAATGGGTTTCCTTGGTAACTAGACTTGCTAGGCTAGCCTGCTCACACCAAGCATGCAGAGGCCACCACATCGCATGTAATGCTCATTTAGCAAGAATGTTTAATAGATTAGAGTTTTGTACTAATTTTAAACGGCTCCTGAGAGACAAAAAATAAACATTCTCTGAATAGAATCATAGAATAGTTTGAGAAACATAGAACAGTTTGAGTTGGAAGGGACCTTAAAGATCATCCAGTTTCAAACCACCTGCCACAGAGAGGAACACCTCCCACTAGATCAGGCTGCCCAAAGTCCCATCCAACCTGGCCTTCAAAATCTCCAGGGATGGGGCAGCCACAACTTCCCTGAGCAACCTGTGCCAGTGCCTCACCACCCTCAACTTGAAGAAATTCCTCCTTATGTCTAGTCTAAATCTGCCCCTCTCCAGTTTATACTCATTGCACCTTGTCCTACCACTACAAGCCTTTGTAAATTGTCCCTCCTCAGCTTTCTTGGAGACCCCCTTCAGGTACTGGAAGGTTGGTATAAGATCTCCTCGGAGCCTTCTCTTCTTCAGGCTGAACAACCCCAACTCTCAGCCTGTCCTCACATGGGAGTGGCTCTAGCCCTCTGATCATCTTTTGTATCTCCTCTAGACCCCTTCGAACAGCTCCGTATCCTTCTTCTGTGAGGATTCCAGAACCAGACACAATACTCTAGGTGAGGTCTCACAAGAGACTTGCCCTGTATAAACACCTTCTCCTGTGATGCTGGTAGATACAATAACATGGGATGGTGACAGACCCATTGTCAGTGGAAGGTTGCTCTTCTGCTGGCCTTGACTCTCCATCACAATTCCTTCTTGGATTCCCCCCCTTACCTTGGCCAGCAGCAACGCCACTTTATGGTGCATCTTCTGTCTACGGATGCTGCTGTTATGGAAGACGTTCAAAGTTGGCACTCACAGCATATCTCTTGCACTGTCATCAAATAGCAGCGTGACAGGCAGCTACTTGGATATTCCTGACTGGCAGTTTGACTCTCCACACCCAGACAATGTACATTCATGCTGCCTTGGTTGCCTGCCACCCAGCCCATCTGTTGGGTTGACTCTTTGCCTATTTAAAAGTCAGTCAGACAGGGGTGTGGGTGCCAAGAAAATGTGAATTGAGAAGGGGGAGTCTGCATAACACTGCTGGCAGAGTAACTTCGGTAAGAGCCTCCTCCTTTGTGGCTGCCATCGCTGCCAGATGCTTCCCCACAGTAGGTTACAACTGCTGACATTTGTGTACCGAGAAAAGAATACACGAAGCAGAGAGAATGGGGGAAGAGTTTTCAGGGTAGCCTTGGCAACCCACAAGGCAAGCTGTGCTGCTGCAGGTACTCGGCGCTCAGCACTACCAAGAGGCACGTGGAGCTTGCAGGGTATTAAAAATTTACTTGGTAGGAAGGAAAGCACATCAGCAGTGTGCTGGGGTGAACCTGAGGGAGCCCATTACGCTTGAGAGGAGAGCCACTGACCCAAATGAAATAGCTACAAGAAGCCAGTAAAGGTATTTTTCCATCTCTTCCATGTAGAAGACCCATACAAGATTGTTAGCCCTGCCTGGGGAGCATTCCTGAATGCAGAGTAGAGAAGATTCCTTAAGATAGGTCGTCTCTCTCTCAGCCACAAGCAGGTTGTGCAGTGAAGAGGATTAACTCCTCTGCATGTAGCCTTTATAATCCAAATCTGGAGAGTGTCAGGCATGAGTATGCTGACAATACCGACCATAAATGTGTGTTTCACTTCAAACCCGGCCGACTGGGATTATTTTATCTGCAATGCTAACTTTTGTATCTGTTGTCTTTGCTTGGATAGCCCTTCATTTCTGCTGAGCAGGCATTACTGCTGCTGCCCTTTGCATCAGAAGAACAGGTAGCCGGTTTTCTCACCATTATTATTATTATTATTATAATAATTGAATATAGGAGAAAAATACTTTCAGGGTTGTTTGGTGGGAATTTCCCGTGTCAGTGCCTATGAATCAGCAACACACTGCAAAATTATGGATTTCACGGATAATTTTCTTTCCTACTTAAACCTAATACTTAAATAGGTGTGTGGGGCCAGTTTGGATTCCAGAATGTTTTGAATAACTCTTTATAAACTGAAGAAAACAATCATCCCAAACCAGGTGAAAAGCTCTGTATGACCTGAATTGCTTTATTATGTTTCAGGATTTATTTTTTTTTGATTGGTTGGTTTGGGTTATTTTGTTATAAATAAAGATGTGTTTTTTTCCAGCTACCTCAAGAAATGCAGCGCAGCACCAAGAGCCTGTAACTAGTGCAGAGATGATACCTCTCTTCTCATGAACATGAAGAAGAAGTTTGTGGAAAGTACTGAAAGCAAAGAGTTGCCCGGCCTTCCTTTTAGGGCTTGCTGGAGTTTCAAGATGAACTTTCAGGTACTGGACAAGGTTATCTTTATGATCACCCCACATCTGTTCTATCTGGATGAGAGGGAATGTCCTCAAGCTCCACCGAGGGAGGCTTAGGCTGAACATTAGGAAGAAATTTTTCATGGGAAGGGTCATTGGGCACTGGAACAGGCTGCCCAGGGAGGTGGTTGATTCACCTTCCCTGGAGGTGTTTAAGGGACATGTGGACAAGGTGCTGAGGGACATGGTTTAGTGATTGATAGGAATGGTTGGACTCGATGATCCAGTGGGTCTCTTCCAACATGGTGATTCTATGATTCTGTTATTTTCTCTTTCCAATGTCTTCTATCCAATGTCTAATCCAAGCAGAGGACCCCAACTTCCACTAGCCTGGGGTAATATGCAGAAGAAGTAAAGTGATGTCTGATGCTGTGCTCTTGCTTTCCCTGAGGGCTGCAAGTGAAGCTGAGGAATCTGGTGCTCAACATGTTGCCTCCAAGCCAACAGTTATGGACCAGTGCCTGAGGGGACAAGAAGCAGATTTAGTGTGCCTGTTTGTCAGTTAATATTCAGCCTTATGTCGCACAGTAACCACTCTACTTGCTCACTACCAGGGAAAATGAAAAACAGTGAGAAGATAGTAAAAAATCCCAAACTAACAACAATTCGCCCCCCCTTCTCCCTTTTCAGAACTGTTAGGCAGGGTGCTGCAGCTCCAAACACACGTGATATGAAGTAGCACCAAAATGATTAGGTGCTGATGCTTGTGCGGTCTTTGCAATATCAGTCTGCTGCTCTGCAGTGTGCTGCCCACGTAACCCTCCCACAGAACCTTTCTCCCCATCCTTATCCCTTTTGTCTTATATGTTTGAATCTGTAAGATAATAGAATCCTAGAGTGGTTTGAGTTTGAAGGAACCTTAAAGATCATATGGTCCAACCTCCCTGTCATGGACAGAGACATCTCCCATCAGACCAAGCATTTCAAGGCCCCATCCAACCTGGCCTTGAACACCTCCAGGGATGAAGCAGCCACAACTTCCCTGGGCAACCTCTGCCAGTGTCTCGCCACCATCACTCTCAAGAATATCTTCCTAATGTCTAGTTTAAATTTTGTTCCTTCCAATTTAAAGCCACCCCCCCCATCCTATCACTCCATGACCTTGTAAAAAGTCCCTCCCCATCTTTCTCAAAGGTCCCCGTCAGGTAATGAAAGGCTGCTCTAAGGTCTCCCCAGAGCTTTCTCTTCTCCAGGCTGAACAACCCTGACTCTCTCAGACCGTCCTCACAGCAGAAGTTCTCCAGCCCTCCCATCATCTTTGAGGCCACCTCTGGACCCAATCCAACAGTTTCATATCCTTCCTATGTTGGGGATTCCAGAACTGGCACGATGCGCCAGGCAGGGGTCTCACAAGGGTGCAGTAGGAGGGGATAATCCCCTCCCTCACCCTGCTGGTCACCCTTGATTTGATGTAGGACACAGCCTTCTAGGCTGCAAGCACACACTGCTGGCTCATGTCGAGCTTCTCACCAGTCAACACCCCCAAGTCCTTCTCCACAGGGCTGGTCTCAAAATGATGTGTACTGCACAGTCCTCTATTCCTTGTCAACATGATGGGGTTCAACTGGAATTGGATGGCCTTGCTTGTCATGGGTCCAGTCTCCAGAGGGATGCTGTGGGGAGCTAGTGTGAGTTATGATGAGGACCAGGGCTGTAGAGAGAGAGGCACTGCTGTAGGGAAGGTGGGCAGTGTTTCCAGAAGAAAAAGAGAAGTAGAAGGCCAGGTTGGAAGCCATGAGCTGAGAGAAAGAAAGACAGAGGTAAGAGAAAAGAGAAGGCAACAGGACAAAGAAACATGTCTCATGGTCCCTGCAGTCCCTGTTCTAGAGTGGTGTCAAGCAGGACAGTCACATTGTCTGGAAAACAAAGGTTGTGGAAGCCCCTTCCCTAGAAGTATTGAAGGCCAGGTTGGACAGTGACTTAAGCAGCCTGGTCTGGTGAGAGGTGTCCCTGGCCATGGCACAGGGGTTGGAACTGGATGATCCCTAAGATCCCTTCCCACTGAAATCATTCCATGATTCTGTGTTTCTTTGAAGATGTTAACGAGGAGAAACCAAACTCTTGTTCTCACCCAGATCCACCTGCCACACAGCATTTGATGGTATCTATATCACAAAAGCCTCAAGTGGCAACGAGTAGACCCGAGAGTACGACCACGTAGTTGGTTGCCACTGGATCAGTCAGTCCTGGGCAAAGGAAGAAGCACAGATCAATCGGCATCACTGAGGAAATGCTTACAGTTTCTTCTGACTCGTGCTGGGAAATACAAAAGTTCTAAGGACTATTAAAAAATGTCATATACTGTCCTAGCGTGAATGCACTGCAGTCCAGTGAATAAAGTTCCAGTCAATGAAAGCAGTCTTTTAAAATAACATAGCCTAATGCCTCGCTCTTCTTCTGTGTGCTCTAGAGGGACTCACGCCAAGCAGCTGAGCTGTTGCTTCTTGGTCCCAGAAAAATATTGCTATTTTTTTCCCCCTTCCTTCTTAAAGCCTATCCAGAACTGAGCTGAGAAAAAAACAAATATTATTTATTTAAGCTGTTTGTTAAAATCAAACGGATTGTTTTGGCATGTGTTTTCCACTAGGTCTTTTTTTCAGCAGCGTTTCTGCTTTATTTACTGGCAGGTTTATGGGAGAATTAAATGATCAGTCCTAACTTAAGTCTATTTCCCGTTCTGGATCAAACATTGTCACGCCACCGTTTGTGAAATGCAGGCTTTTGAGTACTAGATTTAGACATTCAGCATTAATGTAGTGAAAACCATTTATAAACCTCTGTAATGTGTGTGCTGCATACTCTCAGCACGGTCTGTATATTTTCTTTGGGTAAGGTATATGAGGTCGCTTTAGGAAATGCTCTGTGTATGTAACATCCTCTTACTCTTTAATATAGAATCATAGAATCATAGAATGGTTTGGGTTGGAAGGGACCTTAAAGATCATTCAGTTCCAACCCTCCTGCCATGGGCAGGGACACCTCCCACTAGATCAGACTGCCCAAGGCCTCATCCAACCTGGCCTTCAACACCTCCAGGGATGGGGCAGCCACAGCTTCCCGGGGCAACCTGTGCCAGTGTCCCACCACCTTCATCATGGAGAACTTCTTCGTAATGTCTGATCTAAATCTTCCCCCTTCCAATTTAAAGCCATTCTCCCTTATCCTATCACTCCATGCCCTTGTAAAAAGTCCCTCCTCAGCTTCCTTGGAGCCCCCGTCAGGTACTTGAAGGCTGCTCCGTGGTCTCCCCGAAGCCTTCTCGAGGCTAAACAGCCCCGACTCTCTCAGCCAGTCCTCATAACAGAGATGCTCCAGCCCCCAGATCATCTTCATGGCTGCCTCTGGATCCATTCCAAGAGTTCCGTATCCTCCTTATGTTGAGGATTCCAGAGCTGGACACAATACTCTAGGTGGGGGCTCCCGAAAGTTGAGTAGAGAGGCAGAATCCCCTCCCTTGACCTGCTAGTCAAGCTTCTTTTGATGCAGCCCCAAGGCACTGTGGGCGATGCACTTATAAAAAAGGTCAGGTTTGCATTCTCCTTGCCCCTGTGTGTATTTCCCCCTCAACCTTCTGCCATGCCATCCTCGGTGCCACCGTGAGTTTTTCTGCAGCTGCACAGTGTGCTGGGCACGCAAACTCATCCAGGAGAAAGCTTGGCCAGGAAAAGGGGCTTGGCGAGCTCAAACACGGGTCTGTTCCCTGCTCTGGTTCGCTGCGTTCACATGCACCTCCTGGTGCCAGAACAAGGAAAAGGGCAATGTTGAGTCAGAACAAAATGAAGGCGATGGGAGAATAGGACTGCTTCTTTTGGCCTCCGTTCTGGACCAACGTGTTTGTGGAACTAAAGCCCCTGAGTGCCAGGTCTGGATCTCTTGAATTAACGTAGTTAAGCCATGAATAAAATCTTATTCGGGTAGAGAATTTTCTCTGGCCTACAGTAAGCAACAGCCATTGTTTATTCAGTCAGATTCCTGGAATATAGGCAATAAATATACTCCTTTTTTAATGTTTTTGTGGAAATGTGTTTAATAATGCTTAACTGGAACTAGACGCTTCCAGTCTGAGTCAGGCTGCACTCCCTTTTCTTGCATTCCAAACTGAGATATGAGGGACTGACGCATATATTTTGCGCATTTTGGGGGGACCTTCATTGTCCTCATGAATTGACAGTGCCCTGCAATTGTCACTGCTGGGGTCTAGGGTATTTCCCAGCACAAAGACTAAGGAGTGGTGTATTGCATGTGGGTAGCGGGTAGGAGACAACTAGAGAGTGACAGAAGCGACGACCCTTCTGAAAAGAATCATTGATTCAGTAGATTGGAAAGGATCTTTGATATCATCAAGCCAAATTGCACCTGTCCACTAGTAAACCATATCCCGAGGCACTTCATCTACCCATCTTTTAAATACCTCCAGGGATGGGGACTCAACCAGCTCCCTGGGAAACCTCTGCCAGTGCCTAAGAACCATTTCAGTTAAGAAATTTCTCCTGTTGTCCTGATCTGAACCTGCCCTGGTGCAACTTGAGACCATTCCCTCTTGTCCTATTGCCAGTCCCACACCATGGGATCGCATTTGAGGCAAGGTCTAGGATGGCCTGTCCTCCATGTAAATATGTGCAGTTCAGCAAAAAAATGGAAGCCTTCCAAAGATTGCACAATTGCACAATTGACTCAGAAAACCCAAATAAAAAAACCCCAATCCATGAGGTTTAACACAGCCAAATGCCGGGTCCTGCACTTGGGGCACAACAACCCTATGCAGAGCTACAGACTAGGAGAAGTCTGTCTAGAAAGCTGCCAAGAGGAGAGGGACCTGGGGGTGTTGGTCGACAGGTGACTGAACATGAGCCAACAGTGGCCCAGGTGGCCAAGAAGGCCAATNACAGGACAAGAGGGAATGGCCTCAAGCTCTGCCAGGGGAGATTTAGGCTAGACATCAGGAGGAAGATTTTCACAGAAAGAGTCATTGGGCGTTGGAACAGGCTGCCCATGGAGATGGTTGATTCACCTTTCCTGGAGGTGTTTAAGGCACGGGTAGATGAGGTGCTGAGGGACATGGTTTAGTGTTTGATGGGAATGGTTGGACTCGATCCGGTGGGTCTCTTCCAACCTGGTTGTTCTATGATTCTATGATTCTAAGTGACCTGCAAGTAGCGATGAACCATGAGCTTTATGGGCTGGGTTAAGGGCTTAAGAAAGAAACAAAGTGAGTTCCTGTTCACAAGAACATGTAGCACAGGTGGCAAACAGCCACCTGTCTTTGTTCAGCAAGATGAACTTACGGATGTCTTCAGCTGGAGGAAAACACTTCTATTGACATGCAAAAATCAATGAATCAGTACTGGAATCTCCAAAATAAGAAGGGTATGGAATTGTTGGAACAGGTCCAGTGGAGGGTCATAAAGGTGATCAGAGGGCTGGAGCACCCCTGCTATGAGGACAGGCTGAGAGAGTTAGAGTTATTCTGCCTGGAGACGATAAGGTTGTGGGAAGACCTTAGAGCAGCTTCCAATACTTGAAAGGGGCCTCCAAGAAAACTCGGGGTGGGGGGGACTTTTTACAAGGGCATGGAGTGACAGGATGAGGGAAAATGGCTTTAAATTGGAAGGGGGAAGATTTAAATTAGACATTAAGAAGAAATTCTTGATGATGATGGTGATGAGACACTGGCACAGGTTGCGCAGGGAAGTTGTGGCTGCCCCATCCCTGGAGGTGTTCAAGACCAGGTTGGATGGGGCTGCGGGCAGCCTGGTCTGGTGCGAGGTGTCCCTGCCCTTGTCAGGGGGGTTGGAACTGGATGATCTTTCATGTCTCTCTGAACCAAAACCATTATATGATTCTGTGATTCTATGATTCTATGAAGATAGTGTCAAGAGGATGAAAACACAACTTCTCTCACAAACCACAGCAGTCAACGTTCGGGTTGTGAAACACTGCAAATGTAGCTGTGCCACTGAAATTTCAGGAAATAAAAGTGATTTTCCATCTTTACAGCCCTCCAAAACCCCTCTTTTTATTTATTTTCTTTCATAGAGCCACTCATTTCCACCCTCCTCCCCCACCCCTTTTGTTTTTCAATATTCAGTTGGGAAACATCTCCTTTGATTGTCAGTGTTGCTTTCATTTGCAGCCCTACTTTGTTTTGCAAAATCATTCAGGAATTCTTCTTGATCCAAAGGCAATTGTTTGAAAGCATTTCAGCAAAGCCTGTAGGAAGAAAGGCATCTATTCTTCCATTATTTGCTTTCTCTATCAATTTTTCTTGTTCTTTCATTGCCTTTGCTGATGACCATTAATTTGTGCGTTTAGATTCCAAGGAAATGCCTGGTTTTATATCTTCTGAAAAAGCCAGTGTTATTCTCTGTCCTTTACAAGATGCCACATGTGCAATTTTCTTCCTGCCTCCAGGTCTGAAATCACCACAACAATGCCCTCTGCCATCAAGGTCTCGGAGGCTCCTCTGCAGCAAAACACTTGAACAAACACTTCAAGTTGAGACTCTGCATCGCCTTTTAGAAGGAGGTGAAGAAGCATGAATGCACCTTGAAATGCACAGAATTTTCCTTTAAGCGTTCCGCATTCGAAAAGACGCTGATGAGTTTTTGAAGCTGAAAGTTCCTTTTGACTGGAAATGGCTTTTCGATCAAGAGCAAAATTTCACATCATTTTACATTCCACAGGAAGAGAAACAATAAACTCCTCCAACCTATGCTTCCAACTGGACTATTTTTAATTATTATTACAAAAACCTAAAAATTAAGCAAATTGCAGCTGAGCATTTTTTTCTTCCCAGGAAGAAAAAAAAAAAAAGCAACCATTTACCTTAAGTCTGAACAAAGAGGGAAAAAAAAAGCTGTTGAGTTTTGTTTTGTTTGTTTGTTTTTCCAGCCTGAAAGGTTTGAAGATCAGATCATAGAATCGTAGAACACAAATGACCGCATAAGCTTCAAAATACTGGAAAATCCACCTGAAAATCTCTTCATTTTATCTTAGGATGGTCAGATATGTGTTAGGGATCACTGTACATCCCTAGACGCGTTTCCAGGATCACTGTGAGGATAGGGATTCATCAAATCAGTCAAGACACCCAAGGACTGGAGCTGCCTGGTGGAGAACTGTAAATATTTACATCAGAACAATGCACTCAGAAAGAGATGAGCATCCTGCTTCTAATGGACAAGATTCATCATGAAGTCTTCACACAGAGTCTGAGAATTTGGATTAAGATGTCACTATGTTGTCGTGTGTAGGATTTCTATAAACATCTTCTTTTGCTTGCTGAAGATCAGCCAATTCAAACAACTAGTAGAAGTGGTTTCCATGCTAGAGAGGACTGTGTTTACATCTTGAGCAGCTGTTGCTGCATTTTGGTTCTATACAAAACCAAACCAAACCAAAACCTTATTTTAATTTCACATTTGTTACCCTGTTTACAATCCTCTCGGGCACAGTGGCTGCTTTGTTCATCTGGCAGCATAAAACCAAGCAATTTGGTCAGAGAAAAGAATATTCCTGCCTAGCAGGATTCCCAGGTTTTGGGAAAGCTGTTGTGCTTCCTTTGCTATCTCCTTCCAGAGATGAGAAAGAAAAAAAAAAGAGAAGGGGAAGGGATATATTTTTTCCTTCTTAACTGGCTTTATACAAGCTACATAAAGACATCTACTGACATTTGACTTTGTTAATTCAACTGAGCTCATTTTCTGCCTTTCTCAGTCATATGGGGGAAGGATTGGGCAGCCTCAGGGAGCTGCCTCTGGATTGACCACCACTCTCTTGATATCAAATGCTGGAGCGGTTGTCAAAGATTCACTAGGCACTTCCAATATGATGCCTTGGAGAGTGCCTTTGGGATCGGGAACCTGGCATTCAGGAAGCATAATCATAGAATCATAGAATCATGAATCATAGAATGGATTGGGTTAGAAAGGACCTTAAAGATCATCCAGTTCCAACCCACATGCTGCNTGCCCTTGGACCCATTCTAACCGTTCCATATCCTTCTTCTCTTGAGGATTCCAGAGCCAGTCACAGTATTCCGGATGAGGTCTCACAGCTTCAGAGTAGAGGGGCAGAATCCCCTCTCTCGCCCTGCTGGCCACGTTTCTTTTGTTGCAGCCCAGGATACGTTTGGCTTTCTGATCTGCAAGTGCACATTGCTGGCTCATGCCAAGCTTCTCATCAATCAGCACCCCCAAGTACTTCTTCAGGATAATTTAAAACCAATTTCTGACCACCCTAGTCAACTACACTGAGATTTCTGAGAGCAGATAGGTGTTTTTCCCGTATGTATGAAATGTTAAGTCCTGTCTTTCAGAGTTTTTCCTTTCCTTACACAAATACAGAAATCCCTCCTCATGTAATTTTGATGATAGCCTGAGCAGCTTAAACAGATATAAACATAAGGAAGAACATAACTCTTTGTATCTCAGTCATTTCACAATTCATATGGCCCTGAAAATATTTTTTCTTCTTTAACATTTATAACTTGTGTATTAATCAACCTTATCTTGCCTAGTTAGTTAAAGTCAGGTCTGACAAAAGCAACCTTTGATTGAATTTTTTGTTTGCATTAAATGCCTTTTTGAACCTTGGTGTGGGTGATTGACCTTTAGAATAAAAAGCTACACTGGTGCAATGCAGCTAGAAGAATTAAAGAAGTGGAAATGAGAAGTGATTGGTTGGTCTGAGGTACACCTGTCACATTCGTGGTGCTGAGGGAAGTTGGTGCTCACATGTTTAGTTATTTTTTTTTTCCTCCTATAAATCTCAGTTATATAAATTCACTAGGGTGATTTACATCTACAACTCTGGCTTCAGAGGCAGCCCCTGTGATATTTAAAGGAACTCTGGTTCCTGTTCTCTGGAACGCGGGATCAAGTGAGGGCCTGTGCGCTAAAAATGAAAAACTGAATCAAAACAGCAGTGGCTTATTCTTGAAAGTAAACAGAGCAAAGGCTATCAGTGTCAGCCACAGCAGCAGGCAGGTGTGTGCTGACAAAAGCAAGAGAAGGAAGAAATCTTTCTGAACACAGGAAATTATTGAGACTTTCTTTACTTTTTTCCAGAGAGGAATTTATCTTTTTAAAGCATGTAAATTTATTTTCATAATAATAATAAATAATAACAACCCTCCTCCTCGTTATCCAGAAGGCAGGCTTGTTAGCGATTAAACAGCCTCCAGCTCAGAAAAGTGCTGAGCAACCCGAGTTCAACGAGGTTAGTAGAAAATGAGGTGGTGCTCTCAGAATCCAACCCAGTGGAGGATGAGGTGGTGTTTTAGGGATTTAACATTGATAAACTCTTGGTGTGGGATTCCAGATGCATGGGCTGTTTTGCCAATAGGTAAAGCTATTTTGCACAGTCATACTGAAAGGACACAAGAATTTCCTTGCCCTGCCACTGTTTACTTTCCCTTTTTTTTTGTGGAAACAAAGCTTCAGTTTAATTTCTCAGGCTGCCTTGATTTTTATCATCTCTTTTGGGTTTCTTATGCTTAATTACTGTGTGTTTGACTGCTGTTCACTCCATTAGGAGTTAATTCCAATGCAACACGGTACAAAAATGGAGAATGCCAAGGAAAAAAATAAAGTCTGTTCTATAAAAACAGCAAAAAACCCAGAAAGAATGTATTTTCATATAATGGCAGGCATGTATCACATAGGAATTTTAGTAACTTATCAATGAGAACATCTTATCAGTGAGAAGTCAGTTATTTTGGGCTTCTTACTCCTTTGTTTTTCCTGTGTAAGGCTCTTACTATTGCAAAGGAAAAAGCTTAATCTGTCCTTATTTTGAGTCTTGTAGGTAATGCAAAGGAGACAAACCCTGTCTCAGCAGCAGCATTGCAGTGATTTTTGGCAATTTACAACAAATACTGCTGGCTTAAACCAAGGTTAGGTGGAGTTGAAGGCAATGCAGGTTGTATCTGCATTGCAGCTGGTGAAGGGGCTGGCGAACAAGCCTTATGAAAGGTGGTTGAGGGAACAGGGCTTGTTTTAGCCTGGAGAAGAGGAGGCTGAGGGGAGACCTTATCACTATCTACAACTGCCTGAAAGGATGTTGTAATGAGGTAGGTGTTGGTCTCTTCTCCCAAGTGACAGGTGACAGGATGAGAGCAAATGATCTCAAGTTGCACCAGGGGAGTTTCAGATTGGATGTTAGTAAAAATCTCTTCACCAAAAGGTTTCTCAGGCTGAGGCTGCCCAGAGAGGTGGTTGAGTCCCCATCCCTGGAGGTATGTAAA
>WAAB01014562.1:1295-11461 GCA_013389865.1 Piaya cayana | reverse complement strand
TGGTGGAGCTTGAGGCCATTCCCTCTCGTCCTGTCCCCTGTCACTTGGGAGAAGAGCCCAACTCCCTCCTCTCCACAACCTTCTTTCAGGCAGTTGTAGAGAGCAATGAGGTCTCCTCTCAGGCTTCTCTTCTCCCGGCTAAACACCCCCAGCTCTCTCAGCCGTTCCTCATAATAAGGCCTGTTCTCCAGCCCCTTCACCAGCTTTGTTGCTGGTTGCTGTTGATTCTATGATTCCAGGATCAGCAAAGCCAGTTTAAGTGGTTCTGATTTTTTCCTATTTCTGCTCCTGCTCTCTTCCATTGTTTCTCTTACTGCTTTCTTAGCTGGGCTGATACAACAATTTGTAGAGACGGGTTGCAAACCAGATCATTCAAAGGCTCAAAATTTCCTTCTGTTAAAAAATATCCCTCTGATCTTTGTGGTTACTGTGATCAGAGCACAGCCCAAAGCAGCCCTACAGCCTTTCAATCAGCAGTGCTGAGGGTACCGAGATGCAGCTGTGAGCCAGGTGAGTTTGCAAAGAGGGGAACAAGGTGCCCGAGGACATGAAAGGGACAAACTATTTTACGGTGCCTTGTCATTAGAGAAAATGAATGTCTAAGTTATGTGGATTTAGGTTTTATTTTCAGAAAAAGCTGCAGCGAACACAACCGGCTAATGTTCTGCAAAAGATGAAGCAGAACTTCTAATCACTGCTATAAGTACAAATTTTTACAGTGACAACAAAAGGCTAAAGACATCAAGGTGACAGCTGTGTTTTCAGCTTTGAGCACAGAAATTGAAAACAGGTGCCAGCTGGGAACATTTCAACCTTTCCTGGGATCCAGCTTTAACAAAGCAACAATTTTGCTGGAGTTTGTGGGCTTGATTGACCTGTACTTAAAAAAAATATGTTTGCAGGTTTGGAGTGAAGGAAGGGCTCACTGTCATAGCCATGACTGGCACAGGAGAATGTGAAATACAGTATGATACTCTCTAAATTCCCAATTAAGGAAAACTTCAAACTGACTGTAGAATCATAGAATCATTAGGTTGGAAAAGACATTTGAAATCATGAACTCGAACTGTGCCTGTCCACTACTAAATCATATCCCGAAGCACTTCATCTACCCGCCTTTTAAATCCCTCCAGGGTTGGGGACTCAACCACCTCCCTGGGCAGCCTCTGCCAGTGCTTGATAACCTTTTCTGTGAAGAACTTTTTCCTAATGCCCAGCCTAAACTTACCTTGATGCAGCTTTAGGCCGTTCCTTCTTGTCCTATCACCTGTCAGCTGGGAGAAGAGACCAACACTCACTCCTCTACAACCTCATTTTAGGTAGTTCTAGAGAGCAATAAGGTCTCCCCTCAGCCTCCTCTTCTCCAGGCTAAACAACCCCAGTTCATTCAGCCTCTCCTCATAAGATTTGTTCTCCAAAGTTCTTTGTCTAGCGTTATATTTGCCCTCAATCAGGAACACACAACGAGCCAGCTCACACTGAAATTTTTATGCCTGTGTGAAACACACTGCTTAGGTGTTTACATGCAATACAGATTTTTGTTTGCAAAGGATATATACACTGAGAACTGAATTCTTTGAACACCAGGCAGGAGGGAACATCATCTACCCCACGGCTTAATAACTTGTTTATATTAAACACAGAAACAGTCTCTAGCAAAGTTCCTGTTTACCAGGAGGTGATTCCACCTTGCTATCTCAAAGGAATGTTAATAAGACAAAGTTAGAAGGGGAGGGCCAATAACCCCTCAGGAAAAAAAATGTCTGTTATCAATCTGATTAAATTGCAGATCACAAGTATCTGTGCTGGGGTAAAGGTTTGAGTTTGAGTACAACCTCAACAGGAGTCTGAATGCACATGATCTCTGCCTTCAACTAAATTTTCTTGTAGGGAAAGATAATAGTGTCATGCTAAGAATAGCATGTATGGGAGCATCTTAGCAATATTTGATGCAGACAAGAAGAAAAATGCCTTTAGCTGGACCTAAAATACGTATCTGTAATCATTATTCCACTTTTGTTTCATTCAACTGAAATTTAAAACAAGTAATTAGTCTGTAACTATTAGAACTACTGTAAATAATTGGCTTTAATAACTGTTTCTCCATCTACCTTGTACCTATGCCTGTCTTGGGCTAATATTGATTTGATGGTAACTCAAACGCCAAGGCACTATTTCCTTTGGATGTGGTGACTTTTAAATCTTGAGTTGTTTATTGCTTCTGTGCCATCACCACAGTGCATGTGTTTTAGAGGACTGAAGAGTTAGTGTTCCTTCTCTAATGTATTAAATTGATTTGAAATATAGAGTATCACTGCAAATAAAACTTTGTTCAATAAGCAGTGCTAGGCAGAGTCTGAAAGTCTTGCACTGATACAAGAGAAGGCTTGTGCTGAACCCTAGATATAGAATCATAAAATGGTTTGAGCTGGAAGGGACCTTAGAAATCATCCGGTTACAACCCCCCTGCCACAGTCAGGGACACCTCCAACTAGATCAGGCTGCTCAAAGACCCATCCAACCTGGTCTTCAAAACCTCCAGGGATGAGGCAGCCACAGCTTCCCTGGGCAACCTGGGCCAGTGTCTCACCACCCTCATAGTGAAGGAATTCCTTCTTATGTCTACTCTAAATCCAGCTATGTCTAGTCTGAATCCAGAGTCCTCTCCAGTTTAGAGACATTGCCTCTAGTCCTGTCACTCCAAGCCTTTGTAAACAGTCCCTCCCCAGCTTTCTTGTAGCCCCTTCAGGTACTGGAAGGTTGCTATAATGTCTCCTTGGACCCTTCTCTTCTCCAGGCTGAATAATCCCAACTCTGTCAGCCTTATATCACCCTGATAGAGCTAGAAACAAAGATGTTTGAAAGAACTGATTGTAGATCATAGAATCACCAGGTTGGAAAAGTCCTATCAGATCATCAAGTCAAACATTCCTATCAAATACTAAACCTTATATGCTCATAGTAAGAGATTAAAATAGTTTTGTTTAAAATCTCAGGTGCATGATTAAAGAAACTCATGAAGAGCAATGCAGTGCAGGCTAGTTGTTATTCACATACGTAACAATAACATGGAATGTATGTATTAGGTTTGTAATTGTATGAATAATGAACAAAAAGGAAACACAGGTATTCTAGAAATTGCTGCAAGTGTATGACATGTAGGACACATTCTAACTAAACCTCAGCTCAGCATCTCAGTTTTGAGAAGGTTTAAAACCTTTGCAGATGGGAATCCAATCAAGAATACAGGTTTAGTGCCCTAGGGAAACAAACTCTTTGTTTACAATCAGAGCCGCTTTTTGACCTTTACCCATTGAAAGCTCTCGTACAGCTTTAAAAACATGAATGTTCTCACTACTGACGCTTCCCAGAAATCTTATTTCTTCTTTCCATGGCTAAAGCTAAGCTCAGCTCACACTGTTTACCCTTCCTTCTCCTGCTTTGCTAAGCTGGTGCTGATATTGATACTGATATTGTTATCTCAGACATTATTTCTAATGCTGTCTATGCTATCCAATATACTAAAATCGATTTAAAAAGTTAAGATTAAATTTTTGATCTCTAGCTGAACCCTTTCAAAACCCTTTTGAAAAGCTTCCATGGAGGTTAGACTTCATTTTCTCTCTCTGTTTGAACAGGTCTGTCTGGCACTTTCTCGTAGAAACCAAGAGCTTCCAGGGAATCATCATAAGGTTTGTAATTTTTATGAGTAATGGAACCATGGTAGTGATATTGGAATGGCTAAAAAAGATCAAAGATACACAGCCTAATGCTTTAGGATCAGTGGTGTCTAGGTGGAATTCAGAAAAGTCTGTGTCTGCAAGGTTATTTAATCTATTTTAGAAGTTCTTGGAAGAATTTCTTTGGCTGTTTCCAAAGACACGTATAGTTTGGTGCTTTGAAGTATTGTCGGCAATCTTGGGCTATGAAGACTTATTTTTCAAGCCCCAAGAAACACGCAAGTCATCACCAAAAGCTAGCAAAGATATAAAGTACGTGCTATCAAAACTTCAAAGCAAGGAGAACAAAAAAAGAAAAAGCAGCTGCAACTGTGTACTTCGCAGGAGATTTATTTTCCTAATGCGACTAATTTGACAAAGAGAGTGCTCAGATGCTGCCCTGATGGAAGCAGCATAAAACACTAAGGCTGTCGCTGCTGCCAGAGAGGTGTGTTTTCGCTGCAGAATTACCAGGCCACTTTAGCCAACCCTGTTCGGAAATGTAAGAGAATCAACAGTTTGTCGTAAGGCGAGTGAGATCTTAAATATGTGGGGACACAGATATAGCTTAGTTACTTCAGGTAACATCTAATTTAGGGTTTTAATGAGTTTTCTAACTGGAGATAATTTTGTAGGGGAGGAAGTGCTAGAAAGCTCTTCTAGCGGTGACTGGGAGAGATGTTTCTTGTGAGACCTCATCTGGAGTATTGTGTCCTGTTCTGCAATCCCCAGCAGAAGAAGGAGATGGAGCTGTTGGAATGGGTCCAGGGGAGGGTTCCAAAGATGATCAGAGGGCTGGAGCACCTCCCATATAGGTACAGGCTGAGATAGTTGGGGTTCTTCAGCCTGGAGAAAAGAAAACTCTGAGGAGAACTGAGTGATATTCCAGTACCTGGAGGGGGCTACAAGAAAACTGGAGAGGACTGTTTACAAAGGCTTGGAGTGACAGGACAAGGAGCAATGGGTATAAACTGGAGAGGGGCAGATTTAGACTAGAGATAAGGAGGAGTTTCTTGACAATGAGAGTGGTGAGGCACAAGAAAAGGTTGCCCAGGAGAGTTGTAGCTGACCCATCCCTGGAGGTGTTCACAGTCAGGTTGGATGAGGCCTTGAGGAACCTGACCTAGTGTGAGGTGTCCCTGCCCATTGTGGAGGGCTTGGAATTGGATGCTCTTTGAGGTCCCTTCCAACCGAAACTGTTCTATGATTCTGTCATTACTGGTCCAGACCAGTTTTAGAACTGCTTTCTGATTTGTTCTAGCTGAGATCTCCCTATTTATAATTATTACACATTAGGCACTTTGTTATAAGTGGAAGTCTTTGTGTTTGTGAATAGAAATCCCTAGATGTGATGGGGATAAAAAGATTTAACAAATGGAGATAAGACTGAACATTCAGGAAAGATTATATGAAAATGTGTGAATAGGAACTCACCAAAAAAGAACCCAATTTGAATGTAGAATCATAGGATAGTTTGGGTTGGAAGGGACCTTAAAGATCATCCAGTTCCAACCCCCCTGCCATGGGCAGGGACACCTCCCACCACACCAAGATTCTCAAGGCTCCATCCAACCTGGTCTTGAACATCTCTGGGGATGGGGCATCCACAGCTTCCCTGGGCAGCCAGTTCCAGTGCCTCACCATCCTCATCATACAGAAGTTCTTCCTTATGTCTTCTTGAAGGAGTTGTTCAGGTGGGAGTTAGCAGGAATTCAAAATATTACTAGGATTTTTTTACACCAGTCAAAAAAATGAATGGATTTTGAAACTGGATTCTATGTGGAATTGAATTAATATCTATAGGATCCTGATGGCTTAATCCAGGGATGTAAACAATGAGTGAAATCAATCCATCGCATTTCTCCTTTAAATAAAAAGTTTTATTTCTCAGCTTGTATAACTTCCTTTGCCTTTTTTTTTTCTCCCAGAGTCTAAAGACCGTATTTGAGTCAGTTTTCTATCTGTTAGTAGGACTTTGTCCTTTTTCCCTTTCCCATAACTCACAATCGACCCTGAATCAGGTTCCAAGAACAATTGGAACTGTTTATGAAATCAATAGGAACATTTTATTGCTTATTATGCCTTGCTGGGCTGCTTTATTTCCTTGTTCCTTACTGTGCTCCTATTCTCTGTTCTTTTTAGTTAGTTTGTTGGGTTTTTTTTAATTGGGAGACTAGTAAACAACCATGTAAATTGTCTTGTTGGTTCCTTTTCCACCTACGCAAAGGAAAATTCAAACTACAGGCTCTCAGGAAAATTTCTTTGTGTGAATTATAAAAGGAACTTCTTTAATTGCTCCTGGATAGAAGAGGGTAGATGGAAGAAATAAGTGTAGGGGATTTTCCTTCTTTTGAGGTTTTGTTCTTCTCTCTGGACACCTAAACAATACTCTGATAAGACAGTCTTTACTGCAGGTTTCTAAAGGACCTCTTCCTACACGTGCAGAGCATCTCTTCTCCTATAAGGCATGATGAAATATTTCAGATATACCTGATCTGAAATCAAGTCGTAACTCTGGCAGTCGGTGTGCATAATCGCTACTTCTGGGTGTTTGTCATCTTACAAAGCTTGGCTCAAGGATTCTTTCATAGAATCATAGAATCACCAGGTTGGAAGAGACCCATCGGATCATCGAGTCCAACCATTCCTATCAAACACTAAAGCATGTCCCTCAGGACCTTGTCTACTCGTGCCTTAAACACCTCCAGGGAAGGCAAAAAAATCTTGGCCTTTAAAAGTCTTAAGGAGTTTTGCTACTGACTTAGCGGAGTCAGGATTTTACGTTGTATATTTAGCTTTGGTTGTCTTAACTTGCGCTGCAGAGCAGCGGTTTTTCATTCTTTCATAGAATCATGGAATCTCATGGTTGGAAACTATCTTTGAGTTGGTCAGGTGAAACCGTACCTGCCCAATGCTAAACCAGATTCCTGAGCACTTCTTCTACACATCTTTAAAATACCTCCAGGGATGGGGAACCAACCACCTCCCTGGGCAGCCTCCGAGAACCCTTTCAGTCAAGAAATTTTCCCTGATGTCCAATCTGAACCTGCCCTGGTGAAACTTGAAACAATTTCCTCTCATCTTGATGCCTGTCACTTGGGAGAAGAGACCAAGACCCACCTTGCTACAATCTCCTTTCCAACAGTCGCAGACAGTGATAAGGTTTCCTTTCAACCTTTTTTTCTCCAGGCTGAACAACCCTGGATCCTTCAGCCGCCTCTCATAAGGCTTGTTCTCCAGCCCCTTCACCAGCTTCTTTACCCTTCCTCTAGTGGCTAATATCACTGGATCTTGTAGATACCTGCAAGACTCTAATTCCCTGTCCCTCTTTGTTACCTGTCCCACAATCTGTTTATTTATTACTGATGAAATTAAGCATCACATCTGACAGCAAAGTCTATTTATCTTCTTAGCCTCCAGAAAAAGAAAGTGGAATTCCATTTTATTATGAATCGGCCTTAGAATCATATCATTCAGATTCATAAGCTTCCACTCATGTATTGACATTCAAGAGATTAATCTTATTTTGGAAGACAGGTGAAAATCTTCAGATCAGGCACATGGTACATATCTATCTGTGCAGCAAGTCTCCAAATGGATTCTTCCTAGATAATTAACAGATTTCAAGGCAGTGACACAGCGATAATAACTCATTCTAGAGTTCAGATACATACTTGATTGACTTTAATTTAAATATGTTAAGATAATGATAATAATACTTTCTATAATTCAGGCATTTGAAGAGCTTAAAGGCAAGTGTCACTTTCTTCCGCACCTCCTAGCAGATTAGTTTTCTAATATATCTGTTTCCTAATGAAATGGCAGTGGCAAAGCTGTAATTTGGTTATCTGCCCGATGTTCTTTTTCCTATTTACATTATAAGTTTCTGCTGCTAGTAAAATATATCAGGTATTTATAAAATGCACACAAGATTTGTACAGCCTAAAGAGAGAATGAGATGTTTTCAATTTTTGATAGGAATGGTTGGACTCAACGATCCGGTGGGTCTCTTCCAACCTGGTGATTCTATGATTCTATGAATTTGATATGGAGACTTCTGCTTGTCATAAACCTTTCTCTGTCATTTCACTGGAATGAGCTCCTTTTAATAAGTATGAATAACTGTATTGATGAAGTAGGGTCTGAGAAGACCAAATTTTATGCCACGAGGCTGCTTGGCTATTAGAAAAAAAAGTCTAGAACCTGGCAACTATGATTTCATAGAATCATAGAATAGTTTGGGTTGGAAGGGGTCTTAAAGATCATCTAATTCCGTCCCTTGACATGGGCAAGACACCTCCCACTTGATTAGGCTGCTCAAAGTCCCATTCAATCTGGCCTTGAACACCCCCAGGGATGGGGCAGCCACAAGCTTCTCTGGGAAACCTGTTCCAGTGCTTCACCACTCTCATCGTGAAGAAATTCCCCCTTATGTCTAGTCTAAGTCTGCCCCTCTCCAGTTTATACCCGTTGCCCATTGTCCTATCACTACAAGTGAAAGAACAAGTCTGTGTCTGATTTCTGAATGCTGGGTTAGACGTGGATAAACTTTGTTCAGGCCATAGAATTGCATTTGCATTCATGCAAAAAAAGATAAATAAAAATAAATAGTATTATACTTCTATATTTTAGAAAGGTTTGCTAGTGTTGTCAATATTTACTACAGTCACAGTTCTCAAGGAACTGTGCCTTGATCTCCTCTCTCTAGTGATTACTCCAATGAGCTCAATTAAAGCAAAGAAAGTTATTTAGCTTTGTGCTTGCTAAAAATAGATCTGAACCTTATGGTCTTAGACAGATTAAACTATGCTTTAGGTGGAGAAAGTACAGACTTCCCTGGCATGATGTCACTACTGAGCTATTTCTCTCCAAATGTAAACTTACATTTGGAAAAAAGAAGAAAATATTTCATTTATATAAATTAAATAAATAAAGTGACCTTAAATAATTGCTCCAGTCACCTACCCATGCCTTCCTGCTTTTCTGTCCGCCTTCCTACCTGCCTGCAACACAGACCCAAACGATTCTATGATTCTATGATTCTATGATTCTATAATTCTATGATAGATACATTTATGCACAGTAATTCCTGTAGTCAAATTAAGTAACTTGGACTTTTTTTTTCTGTTAAGAAAAACCTCTGTATAATTTTATTCTTGTTTTAAATTTCTAGAAATCCTTTCCCTACGCTTTTCTGAAAAACCCCGGTATCTATAATGCTAGAGCTAAAAGCATCAGCTTTCTCACTGTGGCAATTAAGCTGCTCTGTGATTAGCAGCAGGTTATGCAATAGAATAGAAGACGTTACATCTGCTGTTTCGCTTTTCCTTTATGGGCTGGTAAAGTTACCTTTTGTGTCATCAAGGAGAACAGGAGCGTCTTAGCACCTCATAACAAATATAGGTCTGTGGTCCTAGAGAAAATGCCATAGCCACAAGCACTTTTTTTTTTGCAATATATACACATAATGTTTATGACACTTATCACTCATTCCGAAGTTTTCGCAAGTGAAATATTTTTCATGGGAAAACATTCTAGATAGCTCCTGTATATAAATATAAATTATGAAGGTGCAACCAGTGCTGTGAACCCAAAATCATAGAATCGTTGACTCATTGAATAGTTTGGGTTGGAAGGGACCTCAAAGATCATCCAGTTCCAACCTCCCTGCCATGGGCAGGGACACCTCCCACTGGATCAGGCTGCCCAAGACCCCATCCAACCTGGCCTCGAACATCTCCAGGGATGGGGCAGCCACAAATTCCCTGGGAACCTGTGTCAGTGCCTCACCACTCTCATTGTGAAGAAATTTCTCCTTATGTCTAGTCGAAATCTGCCCCTCTTCAGTTTATACCCATTGCCCCTCGTCCTCTCAGTAGAGGCATTTATAAAAAGTCACTCTCCAGCTTTATTATAGGCTGAAAATAACAGTAATTATCAATCAGAAACTTGATGACACATCATTAGGAGAAAATAGACTACTGTTAAATTTATACTACTAGCAAACTGTAGCTCAAACCCTCGAAGACATTTAAGCGCTTATTTTTTATCATTTCAGGAAGAATCAGGCATTCAAATATATTTCTAAACTTTGGGGCAGGTATCATAATGAGTTCAAGGGAAATTCAGTGACCAAGGATTTAATCCAAAAGTTTTACTTTGACAGATGTATCTTATCAGCAGATGTTTGTATTTTAGCAGTATCATCATACATCATAGCGTACCACAATTTATCAGGAGGGTATGGCTTTTACACCAAACTAGAGATATTTGTATCAACACCTCTTGTTTTTCATAATGTTACTGTCACAACTTTCCTTCGGTTAAACCTTGGGTGAAGTAAATCTCAATCCAGTCCAGGATCTGCATTTAATTTTCAAAATACATTCTTAAGTACCTTGATCTCCCCTTTCTTTCACACCAAGAGGTGGCAAGGTGGCATCAGTG
>WAAB01014561.1:124182-141702 GCA_013389865.1 Piaya cayana | reverse complement strand
ACTGGCCTCCAGCTGGATTTAACTCCATTTCCCACCACTCTCTGGTCGTGGCCACCCAACCAGTTTTCCACCCAGGAGAGTGTCAGAGGCTGACAGTTTCTGTAGCAGAATGCTGTGAGAAACTGTGTCAAAGGCTTTACTGAAGTCCAGGAAGATACATCCACAGCCTTTCCCTCGTCCAGCAGCCGAGTCACTTTGTCCTAGAAGGCGATCAGGTTAGTTTGTCAGGACCTGCCATTTGTGAACCTGTGTTGACTGGGCCTGATCACCCGATTCTCTTGCAAGTGCTCCAGAGCGTCAACATTCTTCTTGTAGTGATGGGCCCAGAATTGAACACAGGATTTGAGATGCTAATTTTAGGACAACATGCCATGGGCTGTGAGCATCATCTTTTCCTCATTCACAGGCACAACACTTTTGATGCCGAAACAGGTTAACCTTCCCATTCCATCTGATGATTCATGGTCAAAACTTTCTCTTGATCTTTCCCACAAAACCCTGACTCCTATGGTGCAGAGAGATGACTCCTAGCAAGGCCTGTTCATCTTAGGCAGACCACATTTTTCTTGAGTATTTTATGTACCTCAGCAAGCCTTGATGATCCTGACCTTAACTCTACACATCTTGGTGTGCTGAGACAGAAAAGACAGCCCTGCACTGCTGCTGCTACCCTTTGGCAGACTTGGGGGACATGCATCACAGTTTGGTGTGTCTGGGGGCTTTACAAGACACCTGCCTGCCCAGACATCTTGTGAAAAGGGATGTATTAGAGACAGGTCATCATCTGCCGGGATAGGAGGGAGCTAGCCAGCTGAGCAGGGTCGGCTAGAAGAGCTACCTGTTTGTGTTACACTGAGACCTTGACGAGCCCCTGATGATCCCTCCTGGAGTGTGAAGGTTAAGTGAGACTGCACTTGATGGCAAATTTTGACAGCCAAAACTAGCTTGTTCTTCCTCTTCCACTGCATTGGCTTCCTTCCACCTAGGCACACAACTTCCAGCCACTGATTAGCCAGGAGAAAGCCTTTTCTAATTGTTCCTGGCTTCAGACTGCTGCCGGGTAAACAGCGTGGAAATTAGTGGAGAGAAGTAAATAATTTGTAAACAATAATTTATTTATTACTTTCCCCTCTTTTCCCTGTGCAAGCAGATTGCAAGATCTCAGAAGCAATTGCCGTTTGGCATGAGTTCTCTTGTGAGGCATTTCCCACTCCCTATGAATAACTTATGAACAGATCAGAGTGAATATTAAAGGCCAGAAAATTCAGAGGCTTGGGCTGCTGAGCTGAGTAAGTACTGCTTCAGATCCTTGAATAGGGATGCTGTCTAACGAAACAGCACTAAATGGATTCACCATGCTGTAATTAAAGGGTGCACACATTTCTTAGTCAATGGGTTGCCTGTCGAGTGGAGTAGGCAGTGTGCAGCTAGAGGATAGTGTGTGTGAGGGATGCAGCAGGTCCATTAATGTGATTTGAACACCAAGTGTTAGCATTTGCTTTCACGTGGTTTGTGCTGCACAGTGCTCCCATGGAGCTGTTCAAGGGAGGCAAACACAATTTGGCCAGCTGGACTGGGTTGATGCTGGAGGTTCACAGAGGAGCTTTCTGGATAGCCTCACACCACTATAAGTTACACAAGCATTGGTAGAAGGCACACACTGAGTCTTTGAGCCCCAAACCCACTGAGGGTAAAGATGCACAGACTTCAAAGAGTCCAAATCCAGCCTAGCACTTGGCTTAAGCCGGGTGCTATGTGTTGAACACTTATCCAGCTTCAAGCTCAACTACCTGCTTTATGTTATTTTTTCAAAAAGAGTGATTATCATTCACTCAGAGAAAGGCTCTCAACCCCCTGCTTGCCTCCTGAGGTGAAGATTCAGAAGAGTGCTATGTGATATGGGGGAGATGGGCTGAAATCCCTGTTGCTTTTACAAAGCTCCCTGTGAGCCTTGCACATGATGCTCTCCACAGCCCCATCCCAGTATGAATCACTGCCTGGAGTGGTGCTTGCAGGACCATGGGCTGTGTCTTGTCATGGGTAGGTCTCAACCATTGCCCAGTGTTGGAGGAAAGGGCCAGCACCATGGTCTGAGGCACTTGGCTCAGATTCTTTCACGCCACATGGCTACAATCACAGGAGGATGAGTGATGTCTCCAAATCCTGCCTGTTCCCTTCATTATTATGGCTAGAAAGGAGGTCCTTGAAGGGACGTAAACCAGACTTGACTTCGATGTGAGTTACCAGCTATGGATCAGGCACTCAAACACTTGTGGTACCCAGGGGATGACAGCAGTCACCTGGTGTCTCCCAGAAGAACATGAGACTCTGGGCATCGTGTGGCACATCTGCCAGCACAGTGTAGGTCTTTCTGCACCCATGGGTGTCTTCATGGTAGGCTGCACACAGTCAGCTCTGCTAAGAGCACCTGCAGGGCAATGCACTGAGCTCTGAAGAGACTGATGGGACCATTCCCACTGCAGGGGTGGACCCAAAGCAGCGCACAACTTGAGCCTGGCACCAGATCCCCCATGCATCAGTAGTCCCTTCCCCTCTCCAGCAGCCCCATGCACCTGCACTTCAAGGCGGAGTGGGATTTATCCTGCCCCAGGCACTCTGTGCAAGGGGTCAGCCCTCATAAACTTCATCAGCACTGCAGCCCAGGCCAGCTGCCTTTCTTGCACCCATGGGGACAGCCTCCACATCCTGGGCGCATTTTGCTAGTGGTGCCTGGGACTGTTCTCCAGATGAACACCCATCCTGATGAGTCCAGGGTATGGTGTGGTGACTGCAGAGCAGAGATGCGGCTGAGCACTCCCAGCCCTCATCTCCCGTCCCCACACCAAGCACTTTGGATAACCCCCTGGTCTGCAGGAGGTAGTGTGAAGTCACTCTGGTCCTCCAGCAAACCTCTCCAGCTGTCTGGAGCCAGCACAGATTGTGGGACATGTCTGGTGACTGACAGGGCCTCAAATCCACATTTATGTGAGATGATATTGAGAGTTTTAATTTTTTTATGAGCAAAGGGTTGGGAGGAGAGGATTCCCAGGGTGGCTCAAGGGGAGTCGACAATGTGTGCATGTGCATGAGTGAGACATATTTTGTCCCACTGAACCCCAGCTGCAGGAGACCTGCACAGATAAAAATGGCATCCCATCACCACCTGGGAAGGAGGCCGGAAAATGGACTGTGAGCAGCCTGCCTGGAGCAAGGATGCAGTGTCAGGGCTCAGAGTTGGCTCTCTGGACCAAACCTTCTGCTCAGCCCCTCCTGCACATCACCAAATGTCCCTGACCATGTGGTTGCTCCAGGCTCAGCCCCCTCCTCAGCAGACAAGTCTCTGGTAAGTTGTGTTGAGCTGGTCTACTCCTTCCCCAAAGGAGAATCCACTCAATGGAGCACCTGAACATGACTTCTCCAGCACCCAGAGCCTGGTGAGATGCTATGGTCACTTTCAAACCCCACTGATCCTCACAGGGGAGCTACTCTCCTGCCCCAAAGCCTCATAAGGGATATTTGATGCATGCCTACATGTGTGCCCTGTCTACAGATTGCTCTACCCTTTTTAAATCCCTGCAAAATTTAGCCCCTAATCCTGCATAAATCTTCATCATGCCATTGAGAGGCAGGTCAGAGTCACGAGTGCTTTTCAGCTGGTCAGAAAATTGCTGTATTTGCAAGGCAACAAGTAAGTTAAGGGGAAGCCTAGATGCATGTTCCCAAGTGCCATATGCTGGGTGAGATCCTACTGGGGAAGGATTTGGAGCAACTGCTTGTCCAGGGAATCTTAGAAGAAGGTGTCTGTCTGCTGCACACCCAGGGCCAGTGGTTAAACCTGTTCCCAGGGCTGCCTTGGTGACTTCTGAAAGTGGAGGAGATGCTCATGGGGAGCTGGAAGCCATGTGCCATCCATGCCCCATGGCCAAGACTTTTATGGGTTCCCCAAGGTCACACACTACCATCCCTGACTGTGGGATGGAGACTTCCAGGTAGTGCCCGGCTGTGGGAAGATCCCGTCCTTGCTTCCCACAGACAGTGGGGATGGAGAAACCTCTCCCCGAATGGCTGGAGTGCCTTTGTGCAATGACTCTCACCCGGAAAGGAGGAGGGGGGGCTGAGGCCTCTTTGTAACCCAATCTCGTCTGTATGGGCCCCTTTGTCGTTATTACATTTATTTATTGATCCCCCTTGGGAAAGCCTTAGCAGTGCTGGACTTGCTGGGGCTTTATTAATGGGGGCGGGGATAAGGGAAGGGGAGGGGGCCCAAACAGAGTGCTCAGACCATCTGTTCCCACCAAAGGGATGGAACAACAATAGCCATGTTTATGAAACTCCTTTGCAACTCATTGTGTTTGCAAAAGGAGAGCTTCCACATCAAAGGCCATTTCCGCTCCTGCTGCTTGGGGGCCTCTCCATCTTCTAACATCCTGCAAGGATTCCCCTGTTTTGGTCCCCTCCTCCTCCTTGCAGCCTCAGCACCACCCATGCTCGGAATGGGGGACCATCACAGCTGGGGACACCCCAGCCCCGACAGGCAACCTCAAAGGGACTGTGAATCAGCCTGCTTATGTCCAGTAGTCCAGGGGATAGTTCTCCTGGAAGCAATGAACCTTTACTATAAGGCACTGCATAGAGTTTGCCAGGCACTGGCAGTGGAAAGACCAGTATGCCCAGTACTGGTAACCAGGAGACCTATCCCCAGGTCTACTGGAATGGCAATGTTCATGAAGCCACTTTGGTTTTGCTTAGATTTCAGATATGGGAGGAAAAAAAGGAAGGAAAAAACCCCAGGGAATGGAGTGGGATCTGACTATGTCAAAGCTGGCTGATGGGGTCTTTCATAATCAAACAACTGCATTTGGTTTTCCTCTAGGCTTGTATTAGATTATCTGTTACAATCAGACATGAAATGAAAACCATTAAACAGCAATTAAATATTTTGACTGAACCAGTATGTTGCTTTTTTTTCTTCCCAAACTGATCTTCATGATCAAGAGCAGGATTTAGTTCTGGCTCAAATCAAAACTGAATGCCTTCGTGGGGTCTTGGAGTTGCCAGCCATCATCTCCTGACCACAACTTGTCCCTGTGGCTGGGGGACAGGCTACTCTGGGGTGAGTCTGCAGACTGGAGGTTTGGGACATGTCCAGGCTGTCATATGTCCCCAGCATGACCCTGATTGATAGCATTCACCTTTTGGGACTGTGAGTCCTACCCTGTCTGCTTTATGGCAATGACTGCCACCATGGGCTAATTCACATGTGAGTCAGTGAATCTGCTAGGGTTTGTGTCCACTGGATACGAAGAACTGGGAATGCTGGGATGTCCCCGTCCAGCCCTGGACAAAATTGAGGCCTCTGGAAGGTGCTGCCAGCCTGCAGGAGGGCAAGACCCCATCCCAGTGGCACTTCATCACACACAGGAAAGGCTACTCTCTGAATCACCTGATTATGTAAGGACCTTATTTCCAGCCTACAGGACAGCCATCCAGACAGCAGCCTGGTGGCTGGGCAGGCACAGCTGTCACATCTTCAAACGACCCCTTCCATCCTGGAGTGGAGAAACCTTTATGACACCTTATTGTGAAGCAGCCCAAGCCCCTGCTGGATGTGTCCCCTTGGCTTGTCCTCCTCCAGGCTGCTGGAGGTGATCTGAGAACATTCCCTGATCACTCCTGGAAGTATGTAGGAAGCACACTGCTCTCTTCCAGCACTTTGCAGCTTCCTTGGGAACCGTGCAGGAGAGAAGAGGAGCCCAGACTGCTGGGAGACACTTTCATTTCATGCCTAAGCCACTACTCCACTGCTCAGCCACATGGCTCCATTAAGTCCCCTTCTGGCTGCCTTCTTTCCATCAATCATTCTGTCTCCATGAGCAGCCCAGACACCAGATCTGGATTGTAAATAAGACAATCTATCAGCAATGCTATTAGATAAACAGAGTGGCAGAAGCCAAATTAATGCTTGGTTTTTTCTTTAAAGGGAGGGAAAAAAGAGTCAATTGCTTATTAGGGGACACTGGTGTGGTCTGGTCTCTGTGTTGCAGCTGAGCTGTGTGGGCTGCCCTCAGCTGCCATCTCTGCATGCAGAGAGATTTGGGATGCTGTGAGCTGATGGTCCATGTGGGTCAACCTGGCCAGAGTAAACAGGGGATTGGGTCAGATTGGAGTTGGGCAGGGAGGTCACAGTGCTTGGGAGGTGGCAGGTAACTGGGGAAGCAATGTTGGGTCCTGCCCATCTGGTCCTAGTGCAGCTGAGGCGTAAGGAGGTGTCAGAGCCAGTCTGGTGGGGAAGGAGGGCATGAGGCTACAGGAGTTGTGGGGACTGGAGATCCAGTACCAGGGCAGAGGATGACTCATTCAGGGTAGGCACGAGGGAGAGTCACTGCTTTGAGGATCTTCAAACAACAGATAGCCTCTTCTGGAGAGGCACCAAATCCTGATCCAAGAAATAACACAATCCAAGACAGTTCTTGGCAGTCTCCTGTGAACTTTTGTCCCACAGTGTTGTGGGGATGCCCCTGGTTGTTTCGACATCTGCCTACAGCTCTGCCTTCTCTCTGTGGTGGTGGCTGAATCACTTACAGCTCCTGGGCTTGTTTCTGCACCACTGGTAGTAGGCAGGAGTCCTTCCTCCCTGGTGTCTGAGCCATCCCTCTTCCACTGGGGATGAAAGTCCTAGATGAAGGCTATAATGAGCCAAGGGCGTTCAGTGCAAGCCTATATAAAGGAGATGTAGACATCTTCTGAATCAATACCCCACAGTTTGGAGTGGGGTCTTGTATTTTGCTGGATTTGACAACATTACAGGATGAGGAGTGGGGAAATGTAGGCTCCTCCAAGTCAAGCTGACTGTATTTCCAGCCTCACCCCTGTAGGTGCTGCTCTTCATGCTCCCACCCTGGGGATGACCTTTCCACCAGCTCCCACTCAGCTCATCTCCACCTCCCACCTCTCCCTGTTATTGAGATGGAGGATATTTGCCCTCTGGGAATCAGATCTACCCCTGTGCAAATAAACAGCAGCTGTCCTCTGCTAGCTGGTTTGATGGGTCCCACCTGGCATTTCCACCTGGCTCAGCAGGATGCTCTCATGCTTGGGTCTGGCTGTGCACTTGGTGCACTTTCTCAGCAGCCAAACCTGCCTTCACAATTTTCTGCCTCCTTGCTCTCATCTGGGACTGTCTAATGCTTTGCCAGGGATGAAATGCACAACACCATGCCTGCTGCTCCTTTCTCCACCAAAGCCTGGTGCCCCATCAAAGCCCAAGGACTCACTCCTGTCACACTAATTTGAGACAAATGAGCTGTTTGTTATCCCTTGGGGTCTCTGAGCTCCTAGGAGCCTGGTGTGGGAGCAGAAAGCTTATCTGATGATTGGGTTGGGGAGGGTGACATCTCTGCTGGCATTCACTTCAGGGAAGAATGCAGGATGTGCAGTGATTTGGACCCTCTCCACTGTTCAACCCATTGCTCAAATAAGGGGGCTTTCTGCTTCTTACAAGACCTTGCAGCCAGGAAACAGCTCCTGCTTTCCAGACACAATTCTGATCTCTCTTGCAGAGCCTGGGGAGCTCAGTGCAAGGCTGCTCTCACATCAGCAACAGCAGAAAACAACACCTAAGGTGGAATTTACTGCCACATATGTGCTGGTAAGATGTAGGGACCTGTTGCACCCGGCTGATGTATTGGATTTCAGGTTATGCAATGCACAGGTCTCTCTGAGTACTGTAATTCCCTCTTTCTTCCTGTGTGGATTTATACTGCTAAGTGGATGGATTTTCTGCTTGGCAGGGGTGCTCCTCTGGGACCTTCCACACTTCAAAACATCTCTGCACATCTGTATGTAATATTACCGGGGCACTTCACGAGTGGGCTTTTACAACACCCCTTGCTTTATGGACTGTCACTTAATCCAGCCAGGAACCATGGATACGAACAGCATCGTGAAGCTGGCAGCCTGCATGCTTGCTCCAGATGCTGGAGGATGCTTGGGGCTGTGTGTAAAAACCACTACTCTTGGTTAGCTTCTTACACAGATGCCCTGGACAGTGGGAACACTGATCCCTTGGTCCCTGAAACAGCTTGAGGACAAGTTTTCTATGCTTCATAACCTGAGACAGCATGCCTCTGGACCATGCATGGAGATCCTGGGAGGAAGTGATGGCAATCTGCCTGTCTGGGGATGCTTCCCCCAGGCAAGGGCTGGGCCTGACGTTTTCATCTCTGCAAAGAGCTGTCCCTTCTCCCTGCCCCAAAATGCCATCTGCTATGGTAGATTACCCTGGCTTTTAGCACTGTGAATCCATAATTAATGCATAATTAATTACCAGATGTTTTTAACACTAATGAAACATTAATAAATGAGGGAGGCTTGTTGTCTGGTAATGGAGCATTAACCAGTCAACCAAATCAGCACGTGGGGCAGCGCTGCTGCTGGCATGATCAAGCTGGAGGCAGTTCTCTGTGGGACTGAGTTCCCCTGTAAGAAGGCCCTGACGAGGCAAAAGACATAGCAAGTGACAGGTGGGAGCTCATGAACAGTTTGGTGCTGCCTTCAGGCTTTACAGAATCAGGGTTGTGGTTACTTCACCTCCGTCCACCCATCCTTCCATCCCCACCCATTTCCCAGCTGGAGAGATGCTGTTGGGGCATTGGGCAGGAAAAATCAAAACTTTTTCCCCTGGGTTCAACTGCAGTTTGATGACTTCTCTGCTCCTGTTGGTGCTCGCAAGCAAGGCAGATGGGGAGAGGCCAGACCCAGTGTGCTTTTCTGCACCTGCTGCCTTCACACCAGCTCCATATGAGCCTGCCTTTATGGAAGATTAATTCAGAGCTTCAGAATCACTGACATTTCCATAGTGTGAAATTATTAATTAGGCAAGGAAAGTACATTAATTTGGACTACTACTATCTCCAGGCTACATTGGCGCACAGGCAGGTCTCCATCCTCCTGCCTCCCCAAGACATGTCAGGAGTGGACATCCTCCTTCAGGATGTCCTGGTCATCAGTTTTCAGGTCCCCCCCTCCCCAGGGATATTATGCTATGGGCTCAAGCCCTGGAGCGGGCTCCAGAGTGTCTTTGTCTCCCTTACTGCAGTCCCCACAACCTTCCCACCACAGGCAGTGTGAGCTGGCAGCTAAATGTACCAAATAAAACTGGAGGGGAAAAAATACCCAAAACTGCTAGCCGTCATGAAATGATCATTTAATGAAGACCTTTTCTTGTGGTGCATGTGTGTGCGTGTGTGCGTTGTCTCCGTGTGAGCTTTTTTTATCCCCTTTATTACTTTTTTTAAATTTTTTTAATATATATACATCTATAAAAAATTCAAATACAGCATGTCAACAGTGGGAATACTAGGATATACGGTATTAAATACTGCGCTTGGGTCCAGGCAGGGGTAAGAGAAGGTGTCTTTACAAAACAGGACTGGGGGAGGAGAGCAGAGCAGGCATGGGGACAGCAGGGACAGCAGGGGACAGCGGGACACAGGTCTGCAGGGCTCCAGCTCTAAAGGCAACAGCAGATCTATTCTGCTTCTGGTGGAGAATGAGATAAAGACATCAATGGGGGTGATTCCCTGTATCCAACACAGTTAAAAGTTTGGGAGGGATGTGGGGATGGGGTGGCGAAGACTCCTGCAGGGTGCTGCGGGGGGGTGCCATGGGGTGGCTCTCCCAGGTGCTTGGCAAGGGGTAAGGGGAGTTTATCAGTGTTCCATTTCTGTTTTTTTTCTCCTTTGAAACCCTGCCAGCTCCCTGCTTCCTGCCACACTTGCAAAAGCCACCAGTTTTTCTGTCCATCATCCCGTCAAAGAGGATCAAGACCTCCACCCATGCACCCCTCCAGCTTCGCCACATGGTCAAGAACTTCGGGGAGCGAGTCCAGTCCTTGGGGGAACCCCTTCTGCCATAGGGGGTTACACAGCGGGAGCATCTTTCCCGTCACCACCCCCCCAATTTCATATCCCCTTTTCTCAGTGCGCCGTCACACTCCCATGTCACCCGAGTAGGCAATGGGGTGGCGGGCACTTCTTTGGCATGGGGGGGTTAGCTGTATGAGCGGGGTCCTCGGCTGCGGCGCAGTGCCCGGGCTTGCTTCGCCTTGCTGGGGAAAGGGAGACAAGAATGGGGGGTAGGGAGAAAAGTGCATCTCCTCATTCTGGGCTGGGAAAGGATTTTGTGGCTCCCCAGGGGACGGTGGCAGCTCTGTCCTCCTCTGAAGTGGTGACGAGAAGCGTGATACGTCCTCAACGTGTGCAAAATCGAAGAGATAAGAGACTCAACCCAGGAGAAGGGCGGTGGGTAGGAGTGGTGGCAGTGGTGGGTGGTGGGAAGGCGTCTGCACTGGGCTGCAACGGACAGATGGGCATCTGCAGGTGGGGAGGAGAGATGTCACCAATTGCACTCAGGGCTTGGCTGTGCCTAGCCACTGAAGCAACGTGCTGAGCAGAATTCGACCTTATTCCTGGGGAAATTCAGCCCTTTTCAGAATCCAAACCCATCACTTCCACCTCCTCCTCCCAGGTCAGACCCTGCCCATCCACTCCTGTCTGTGACACCGCTTCTCTCATTGACCCCACAAACGTCATCTTCCGTGGAGATGACACAGAAGGAGGGAACTCCATGGGACTTGCTTTGCAATAGATCCTCTTGGGGCACCAAAGGATGAGTGGGATGTCCTTCATCTCGCAGAATGACACATGTGGCTGCTGCCATGACTGATTGATCCCCCAGCCTTTAGGCAACATGGGTACAGTGAAAGTGCATGAGGGGAACACCCATGACGTAGCAGCCCTAGCCTGGGAACAATGAGGCATTCTAATGAAAGCTCTCTAGGCTGACAGCCCCATCCTAAGCTAAACCAAGGACTTTTTTGAGATGCATGTGTGAATTTTCTGATCTTGGACAATTTTTCTTCCATCACTATGCAAAGGCCCTATATGTCCACATGGTTCCCCTGCTTCTTCAAACATCAGTGGTGGGGAGAGTGAAGGGCTGCTGAGAACAAGGCATTGAAGATTGACCCTGTTGCAGGCTTTTTAGAAAATGTTTGAAAAGCCATTTTTGAGATCTCCACCAGAACACCCAATCTAGAAAAGCAGGCAGATTCAGTGCACTTAACAAAAAAAACCCAAACCAAACCAAACCAAACCAAAACCAACAAAACAAAACAAAAAAACCCCAAACCCAAATGCCTTGTTCTCAATGCCCTTCAGACAGAGTCTAGTTAGATCATTTCCTTCCCAACCATTCCTGGGTCCCCACATTGCTGCTCCCTCCCAATACTCACAACACCATCTCTCACACTCCTGATTTGTGGCATACTCACTAAATAAAGAGGACACCATAGGCAGCCAAGACCAGTCCAGCTGTCCAACACACTGCCACTGCCCCGCTGCCCACTGCGGCCCCCTTGTCACAGATCTTGGTGGTGGGGGGTGGCATGAAAGAGGAGGTGCTAGCACTCGTCGTCTCTGCAAGGAGAGAGAGTGGATTGTGAGGGGAGCTGAGGTGCCCTGGGGTGCATCCTGCAGGGCAGCCTCTCTGCTCCACCCGTGGGGACATGGCACATGACACAGCCCTGTCCTCAAATTGTCCCTCTCACTCCCATGGCTGGTTACAGATGAGCTGTGTGGCTGGGATGATGAGCCAAGAGACATTATGGTCCATAAGACTCCCTACACCAACATGGGACCTATGGCAGAGATGCTTGCACCACCAAGTAGAGCTGGGCATCCCTCCTGGCTGCATTCTGGTCAACTAGGCTGCTCAATGCATCAGCTGTGGAGAAATTTCAGGTAAGAGGTCATGATGATGTGGCCACAAGTGCTCAGCAAGAGCAGCCTGTGCCCAGAGAATGTTCCCAGACATGGCTGTGGTTGCTAGGCTGGCTCACAGGGTCTGTCCTTCTCTGTAAGGGACCAGATGAGGTGGCTGCTCCTACAGAGGGCTGCAGGATTGCAGGGAGGACATGGGCATTCAGGCTGAGGCAGTTCCAGTCACATCCAGAGGGTCACAGAGTGCCCCTGGAGAGACAATATGAGGGAGGGAGCTGTGGGCCACAGGGGATCTGTCTCAGCATCTTTCAGACCCCACCAAGGTGTCACAGAGAGGCTCAGTCACAGAGCCAGGGTGTCCTAAATCAGCCCTGCATGGCTGCAGCCAGCTGTACACACAGGGACACATGTGTCAGGGACATGTATGTGAAGGACATGCATGCTGTTGGAAGTGGTATTTGCATTTAGCAGGTGGGAAGAGAAGCAAACTCCAGACCATGACAACAGCATGGTGTTCCTTCACTCCTCTCAAGGGTTAATTCTCCTGAGGACTAGAGGCTGCAAATCCCCAGTGCTGCATAAACCTTAAGGTGCTCTGCTGGGTACTGTTTATGCAAGAAGAGTGTCTCCCTGCAGGAGGTACCTCTACCTCTGCCTGCAGGGTGGCTTGCACCTTCCTCATCCCAGCGCAGGGAGCATCACCAGGTCTTGCAGAGGGTCATGCAGGTGTCTAGCAGAGCACGACTTGCACTCACATGCCAGGGTCTGAGCTCACGCTGGGTGAGAGCTTGGAGAGTGGAGGAGGTGAGCAACCCCTCTACCCCCATGCGCAGCCTGCCACCTCACAAATGTAGCCCTGACATAGAAGCTTGGTTGCTGCCTGCCTGCAAACCAAGGCTCCCCCAACCCCAGCACTGGTGCCAGCTGGGGGAATCGGCATAGGGTCCACTCCAGCCCTTCTGGGAAATGGAGGGCTGATAACACCCATTTGGACACAGTCCCAGCTCTTTCCTAGAAACAAGGGCTTGTTAACTTCATGGCTTTTATTTCAAATTGGCATCACTCCGAGTCATTGTGTGGGGTCAGAGGTAAGGAGCGGGTAGGACTGTAGAGGGAGGAATGGAAGGGGTGTAACACTCCAGGGAATAATAACAACAGCAACAATAATAACAACAATTATTATAATACAATAACAAGCCTCCAGCTTTGTTGTCATGGCCCAAGCATCCTGGCAAGGGGAATGCTGCAGGTGGGTGAGCTGAATCAACACCTCTTGGGCCATGGTTCACCCACTACCACCACCATGGGGAGGGGGTCAAAGTGTAGGATGAAGGGCTGCAGCCCTGCCCAGGGCTCTAGGGTTCTCCTTAGCTGGGGACCACACTTGTATGCAGTGGGACAAGAGGGACCCCTCAGCCAGGACTCCTGGGTTTCTTCCCACACTACAGGCACAGTCTGGTTTTGTATGTGGGGCAGGGGGCTCTCACCTGCAACCTGGGCCTCCGTGGTGAGATGCTTGGGCTCCTCCGTCCAGGGGGTAGCATGGACAGCCACGCTCCAGTCACTCCATGTGCCGATATCGTTGTCTTTGGCTGCCACCTGGATGATGTACTCCTTGCCAGCATAGGCATCCGTGATGGTGTGTGATGTTCCATCTGACAGCTCGACCTGCAGGCAGCAGCGGGGAGGGGAGGTTGGTCAGAGGAACCCCTGGCACTAGGAGGAGTGTTTAACTCAGCTAGAGGACGATAACAAGACTGGTGCAGCACTTCAAGCACTTTTAGAAGTGAATATGGGGTGCTGGACAGAGGCGTGAGCCCAGGACAGGGATGCCGGGGGAGATGCTCTGACTGCAGATGAGCAAAAGGTCTGGTGAGACCTTATCCTGATGGAAATAAACCGAGGTGCTGTATTGGAGCAACTTCCTCTAGGGGTCACCAGAAACTAGCAGATGTGTGAGTGGGCTCAATTCAGACACGTTAGGGTAGTTGGGAGCTGGATATCCAAGGCAGTTGCTGTCTGTGCACATATGCTTTCTGGTCATCATTGCCAGTGCTGGAAGAAGGCTTCCCCTCTCAGCATGCCTCTGCCACCCTCCTCCTTTGCCTGCTTGTCTTGCATGCCTATGACTGGGCCCTTGGACAAGGATCAAGCTGTGTCCAGGTGTCTTTCCTAGGAAAAAAAAATCCCTCTGTCCTCTTCTCAACCTGCCTGGGTTACTGGAGGTTCTGCCGTCCTCCTGGGGATTTGGCTGCTGGCGGAACAGGTTAACTCCAGACTGTGTCCACATCTTCTGGGGATCTCTGCTCTACTTACAGCTTGACTCAAGGACAGGTAGATGCAGGTGCTTGGTAGAAATGCACTTTGATTGCATGGCCATCAGTAAGCAAACACACACAGGTGACAGAGGAGGTAGGCTCAGCACCCAAGTGATCTTCCAGGGATGGAGCTAGGCTTGGACTCAGGGTCCAGTAGGCATGGAGGGGATGAGGGCAGGAGCATCCCACACAAGCTTCTTGAGAGATCATCCTCCATCCAGTTTCTGAGGCTGAGGACTAACATACTGCCAACTCCATTCTTCCACTGAACTCCCCGTGTACCCCTCATCCTTCTCCTGTGCTCTGGCCAGCCCAAATCACCTTCTCTCCAGACATACGTTGATAATAAAGATGCTGGGGAAATGAAGGATGATGCAGGTCTGATGTAGCCCATCTGTAACCACTGATGCACACTGGCATCAGTGGGGGCTCATGCTTAAGCAGAACAAGTGGCACTTCATGGATAGGGGGAACTTCATGGTGCAACAGGGTCCTCCACATCTCCCCAGCCACCTAGGAGAAGGTCAGGCACAGGATCCCACTGCCCTAGGAGCATTAGCAGCTGAGTTTTATTAAGAACTCAGTTCAACAACAGGAGCAAGATGGAGCCAAAAGCTTCTGCCCAGTCATTGAACACATCCTGAAGCCCAAAGACAGAAAAGCTGCACCACTGGGGTACCCAGGAGTACCTGGACCAAAACACCTGCAGGGTCCAGGCTGCCCTGGCACTATGGCTTTACACATGCAAGGACGATGTGCACACTAGAGACACGTGTGATGGCCTGGCCAGTGGCTAGCATGGTTAATCTCATCACCCTGCTGCTTGTAGTGGTACCTGAAAAGCAGGAGCTCATGCTGAGGTAGACCCAGCCTGTTTCCAGTCCCCTCACTGCAGCACAGATTTAATCTAGCACAGATTTAATCCCTCTGGCAGGCAAACTGCAGCTACCCCTGTCTTTTACAGCCACTCTGGGGGACCCCTATGATGGAGGGAGGGCACTTTTCCTTTCTTGCTCCAGGTGGAAGCCATTCCTTAACTATTCCCTCTCCCAGGTCTGCATCCAGCCTGTTACCCAGCAAGGCAGGGCCCTTGGGCTCTGTGCTCCCAGCTGCTCACACTGCCTGGCCTGAGCCTGCAGAAGCCACACATCTGGACCACATCTGGAGGCAGACCCAGCCAGTCCCCCTTTCCCAGCCAACGGGAAGCAAAGGGCTTCCTGCTGCCCGCAGGGTGCAAAGCTGCTACCAAACCTGTGAAGAGAAAGGCGTGTGTATGTCCCATCACTGCAGATTTTGGGGATGGATGGGGGCAGGCTGAGCCCTGCCTCTCCTCACACCGCTGGCTCTGAGCTGATGCCCATGGCATCAGCAAACAGAGGATGCTGGTGGTTTCACTGCAGGACTTGTACCAAGATGAGATGTGCCCAAGCCCTAAATCACTCTTAGCCAAAGCACTGGGACAACTGGTGCCTGAGATCACTTCTACTGTCCAGGAGACATCTTCCTACTGCACCATGGGTTTGACCCATCAGCATTGAGGCAAGCTACATGAGGTGCCTGCCACAGCTGTCCATGGTCCAAACCTGGCTGGAGGGAGCCTGGCATGGGGGATAGATGAGCCCAGTGTCCCCAGTGGGGATCTGTGCAGCATCTCCCGAGTTTCCATCACACTGAAGAGGCTGAGAGCCAGCCCAGGGGTCACACATGCTGTCACTTGTCCAGATAACAGGGCCAGGCTTATAACAGTCCTAGTTAGCAACTTACAGATCCCTGGCAGGGAGGCTGGATGCAGCAAGCTCACCCTGCAGAAAAAGGGTTTTAGAGCATTGCACTTATGGGACTGGTGAAAACAGAAATCCTGGGGAAACAGGCAGAAAGGAGAATGTGGAAAAGAGAAAGAAGAGGAGGATGTCAATACCTCCTGTGGGACAAGGAAGTGCATCCTCCAACCCACAGGGGTCTTGGCTGAGAGCCATCCCACCACCTCCACCAAGCTCCAGCCCTCCTCAAGCCCAGGGTCAAAACTTGAGCTGGTCAGGGTCCTCAGAAGTGATTCACTTTTGCACCCACTACTGCACCCAGGAAAGCTGAGGAGACAACTTCTGCACCTTTCACTGCCCAGGCACCCAAGCACAGAAAGGTAGGACAGAAGATCCAGCAGGCTGTGCAAAGTACCACACTCAGCAGGGCACGTCCATGCAGCCTTGTGGCACAGTGAGGGTGTCCCTGCCACCCAGACCATGGGATTCACACCCCTTCCACTGGCTCCAGCCACTGCTTACTGAGCGCAGTTTGTGTGCACGATGCACGTGCAGTGCAGTGCACTACACAGCGGGGATCTGCCTGGACAGAAGCAGTCCAGAGCTGTTTGGTGGAGTCTACCAGTTTGGATAGCAATACTGAGATGACCAAGCTCAATTAATTGCTAGTGACAATTAAAGAAAATACACTAGGTGAGCTGCCAGTCTTCTGCAAGGCTACTTCTGCTGGGTTGGTCTCTGCTGGGCCACAGATGCCTTGGAAGCAGGAAATGAACGTGGTGTTATCTGTCTGGTGTGTGGGTCGCTCTAGAGGTTTAGGCACACCCTGAGCCCTCCTGGCTGCTTCCTGAGCCCCACAGCAAGCAAAAAAGTGACACAGCAGGTCCCACTGTTCTGACCAGGCTCCATATGGTGTATTTTCTCCAGCCTAAAGAGACCTGACTGACTGCTCTCCCCAGGAGTAAATTCTGCCTCTCCCACATCACAGTCAGACTGCAGCTGAGTGCTTGCAGACAGGGCATAGAAGGTACAATGGAATCAAGTCTGTACCTTGCCTCAGGGTTGATGTTCCCCCAGGACTCAAGCTGAAGGACCTGGAGGACCTTCCTCGTAGGATCTGGGAAGACGCTGCCTAAGCTCCTCTTTAGACAGCAGCCAAAATGGGAAGGCACAGATGACAGCATGCATTTCTTCCCACACATACAATGTTTGCAAGCAGCACTTCTGAGCTGGGCAGCCAGGGGTACATGTCCAGCATTTGCCATGGTGGGTGAGAAAGTCCCTGGGCAGGAATCCCTGGCTCAGCACAAAAGTGCAGCAGCAGATGGGAAAGCACAGAGGAACTGGGTCCAACTGGACACAGACAAGGAAAGCAAGGGCTGAAGGGGATGCATGACACACTAGGGAGGTTGGGGGGGGGGAGATGGATGAATACACAGCATCAAAGGGAGAGAGAGAAATTCCTTAATCTGTGTCCCCACCACACAGAGACAAAAGTTGGACGAAGGCAGTGCATGGTAATTTTTTTGGCAGGGGGTGGGGGTGTTGCATGTTGCTGTCTGCCTTTGTACACCTGCCAAAAGTCACTCTGGCTGGCTGTGAAGCACTGCCCAGATTAATGAGGGATCAGTAGCCAGTGCAATGTGGAGCTATTAGCATTGC
>WAAB01014561.1:99666-124176 GCA_013389865.1 Piaya cayana | reverse complement strand
AAAAAAAAAAAAAAAAAAAGAGAGAGCTAAATGAAAAAGCCCTTGAACCCAGTAATTCAGCCGACAGCTTGCTGAGGACAGTGTGGGCTGGGATCCCATTCCCTGCTGTGCCTACATACCTCTGTCAGCTTACTAGGAAAGATAACAGGGGCTGCTCAGGGATGGTCAGTGCCCACCCACAGCCCCCAGCACCAGGATGAGCCCTATGCCACGTTGATGGGATGGGTATAGACACCCAAGGCAGGTGGAGGGGAGGATTTCCCAGCACTTGGCTTCTCCTATGTCCAGTTTGGTCCTGCCCACACACTGGAGGCTTGGAGGCATCCACAGAAGCCATCTACACCAACATGTGTGCCCTCATCCCAGTCCCTGCTTGCAGACTGGTGGCACTGCCTTGACACAGCAGGAGTTAAGGAAGCCATTCACCTCTCCAGGCTTTCTGCATTCCCTCCCTACTCCTTCTGACCCCAGCCCACCTGAGCTCTGTTCCTGGTCCAGCATTACCAGGCAGAAATTACTTGCCAACAGGGTGATGCACAGGCAGGTCTGAAGCCCAGAATGCCCCTGGAAGGGGAGTAAACCCCAATCCTCCCAGTCCTGGCAGCTGGAGCAGAGGTTGGTGTGTGTTGGAAGGAAGTGGAGGGGGACAAGGAGGGGATCAGATGCCTACTTCTCTGCATCCCACGTGCTGGTCCCCCTTCGTGGTAGTGGCTCTGCTTTCCCTTCCTTGAAGCATCCCGCTCTCCATTGTGGCTCCTAGTGTGAGAAGGGGATGCTCCACTGCCGGGAGTGCCTGACTCCCTCAGTCCCACAGAAGGGATGCACCAACTGTTCCAGGTAGTTTATCAAGCCTGTGAAAGCCTGCCTTCCCCAAAATAAGAGTACTCCAGCTATTGTAGTGTGAAGCTGATCCACTCACACAGCCTGTGCCACCCACAGCGAGCAGCAGAACACAGAAGGAAATCCCTTAAAAAAGCACAGCCTGACTTTGCCATACATTTTGTAGCCCCACAGCTTCTCACACCCCTGGATGTTCCCTAACTTACACTGGATAAGCAGAAAATGGGAACTGGGAAGGGGACAGGGCACTCCAGTGGCATTGATTTCACAGCTTCTTTTCCCCTTAACAACTGACCAGATCCTGCCATCTGGCTGCCCAGAGTTTTTTCAGGGGTTGATGCCACAAAACCAGCTACTGTACCAGGTGACTTCAGTCCCTGTGATCGCACAGGGATCCTGGCAGGCTCTCACCTGCTAACAGGTGGGAGGAACAGGGGAACAAGCTAAAATGAAAAGCAGGGATAACCCCCAAACAACCTGCTGTGGGGAAGAGCAGGAGGTTTACTGCAAGCAGCCACTGCAGCCCACAAACAAGATGCCTTTAAGTGGAAGACATGTTTTGCTTTTTTCCCTTTGTTGATGTGTCTGGAAAGCAAATAGGTCTGACATTCATTACTAATAAATGAACCCCCAACCATATAACTCCTTCCACAGCGCCACAGGAATCAGTTGGGCTAAACCCAGACAAAACTTTTTGTTTGGGTAGCAGAGGAGCCCAGCAGGGTCTGAGCTGCGGTCCCTGTTGTCACCCGCCCAAAAAAATCTTCTGTGCTGCTGCTGCACTTAGCCCAGCCCTGTTACTGGTCTGTGAGGATGAGTTATCACAGCACTCCTCTGCAGCCTGGGTTGTGTCAAACCAGATATGGCTGAACGGCTTCCTTCAGGCTTAAAATAAAGAGTATTTTTGAAAGCAGACCTGTAAGCTCATTCATAATGGGACTCTTTCTCCAGATACACTGTCCCCTCGTGCCAAGTGCCAACTGGCAGAGCTCGCTTTTGCTTGTGGCTGCGAGGAGGATGGGCTTGGGGATGCTCAGGGCACTCAGCACTAGCTCTAACCCTATGCAGCACTAGCATCTGCTGCCTGTAGATACATTTACCATGCTGATGTAGAGGGCTGGGGGGAAAGCAAATGGATGAACCTTGTGTGTGGGCTTGGGCATGTGTCTGACACAGTCTGCATGCCAGAAGGGAAAGCTAAGCTTGCCAGCACCATCCTGCCTACATGTGTAGCTGTGTGAGCCTGCAGGTGAGTACAGGTAAAATAGCGTGTGCATGAGTGCTGCTGCTCTGTGGCACTACCAGGGCTGCCTCTGGAGGCCTGATCCTGCTGGATGATCAGAACTTTTAGGTCACTAGAAGCTTCCAAGGGGACTGAGAGAACCCAGGCAATGCCAGCCAAGGGTCCCAAGCCCAGTTCCATCCCCAGAGCTGAGGAGGATGCAGAAAGTGATTTCTCAGCATTTCCCACCTCCACCCTCCTCTGAGACACCATCTGCTCCAGCCTTGCCCATCCAATGCCGAGCTGCAAGCAAGTGACACTATTACAGCCTCAATATTTTGCTCCCACCTATTAATTCTTTTCTTCTTCTTCTTCTTTTTGAAACACTGACTTTGCAGCCAGGAGGGGAAGTGAGAGAAGTGCTGCAATAAAACCTACTAGGCATGAAGCTGTAACCCAGCTCTCTCAGGGTGACCTCCCTGACAAGGTTGCCTTGCAAAGAGGGGGAGCACAAGCAAAGGGGCAGAGGCACAGGGGGATGCAAATGGGCATGAAGGAACACACCCACTGTAAAGTGACATTATTGCCACACTGGTGGGGATGGAGCTGCAGCAGGTGGTGTCACTAATTACCTTCCCTGGCTCTATCCCTCCCTTGCCTGTTGCAGGTAGAATACACTTCAGCACATATTTTCAGGTTATTTTGGACTGTCCAAGGCAGGAAATTCCAGATACAGCCTATGAGATTCAACTATTTGTCTGAATAATTTTGTTTTGCCTTGGGTGATGAGCTTGGAGCCTTGGCAGTGACCCCTGCCCCCAATGCATAAGTGACAGTGACTGGGACAGAGGACGATGTCCTCCTCACACTGATGAACCCAACAACCAAATATTTGGCAATGCCCACAAATTACCAACTTTGCCTCTGCTCAGCAGCAAAGCTGGCACAGACAACGGCATCAGAGCCTCTGTGGCCCCAACTCTGATGGTGGGAGGACCTTTGCTTGGTTTTCCAAAGAAGGATATTTCCAGTGTTTGCAAATGCTCATGGACATGCCTCTAGTGCTTTCAAAACAGAAGAGGAAGTTGAGGACTCAAACACATTATTAGCTTTAAATATCTCATGACCTTTTGCTGCAAATCTCAAGATCTGAGTCGCAGCCCATCTCACAGAATGGTTCGTTAACATTTCATGTTGTCAGCACGACCAATGGGTTCAGTTAGACTTCACAATAGCATCTGCAAATTGCTGGCAACCCATTGGATGAAATCCTCCCTCAGCCTGGCCACCAGCTCTGACACTGCTTAAGAAATACCTTCTGAGGCTTGGCATGTTCCCAGGACATGCACAGAACTGGTCAGTGCTCAGCACATGGGATCTCTCCACAAAAATTGGGAAAACAGGAGATACTGCTCTAGCAAATGATACAGGGTGGGGTCAAATTGGGTGCAAAGCTGCTCTGTGCTCCCCAGAGATGCTCAGGACATTGCCTGGCCACCTGCCTGCATCCAGGGGTGAGCATGAAAACATGCTTGCAGGGAGATCGCATGTGTGTGTAGCGATCACTGCTGTTGTGAGTTAACTGAAGGAGCCTGTAAAACCAGAAACAGGCTATTAGCAATCCATTAGGAAAGGGTATCCAGTTCCAGCCTAGGTAAGCCATTAGAGGAACATATGAGAGCATTAGGAGAGCTCGCTTGGGGCCAGGATGGGGCTATAAAACAGAAGAGGAAACCACGCTAATCTGGCTTGAATTACAAACTTAAAAGCAAGAGAAAAATAAAGGATACCCTAAACATTTAATGTTTTATATTTAGGAGACAGAAGGGGAGATTCTGCCAAAAGGAGAGAATAAAGAACCTGTTTAGGCTACAAATATCCCATCTCTCTTCTGGCAGCAGAGAAACCACCAGTCCCTCTTCCAGAAAGGGAGGAGCCTGACTTTAAATTTGCTTGAGTTTCAGAGTGAGCTCAGTGCTGCTGGGGTGGAGGGGACTAATGTGGCCACCTGATGTGACATGATGTGATGTGTCTGCATCCCAAACAGGTAAGAAATGCCTGTGTCCAGGACTGAGGGAGCTGCCGTAAGGCAGCACAATGGAGCAAAAATCATCCAGCATACACTCCACTGCATGCTCACACAGAAACTCAGCATTGTCTCTCCATGATACTAATTCCCAGAGCACATCTCTGTAATTCCCAAAGCAAACTGCAACACAAGAGCTGCTAAATGGCCTGAGTGGAAAGGGAAAGGTGGGTCCAAATGGCATGCTTGGGCTCAAACTCACCTTTGCAAAGCACAAGGAAGGAGATAAGGGTGTCTCCCTGGCTCTGGATCAGCTCCAGGTGGTGCTTGATGGGCAGGGATGCTTGGGCCAAGCATTTCCTGTCTCGCTCTGTGGGGGCAGGGGTCTGTGTGGGGGAAACAGCTTTAATGGTTACTTTGTGCAGTGGCAGTCTTGATAAGATCCACCGCTCCCGCCATGGATGGCTTCATCTTCTGGTGCCAAGCCCTAGTGTTATTAAAATCCTGAAAGGAAAAGCCTGGGAGAAAGCAGACGCTGATTGAATCAGGCTCTATGGTATTCGACAGCCTGACATCCATCTGATTCTATTAGTGCTCATACCGTCCTGCCTACTGAGGTGCTGTGCATAAATCAGACCCTGCAAAGATACCGGGACGTGGAGGGGAGAAAGCAGAGCTGCTTCTTCTGCCAAGAAATGCTATGTTTGAGTGGGGCCTGCATGGATATTCACGGCTTTGGGCAGTGCCTGGTGCTCCTCTCTGGATTTGCTCCTGCAGGGATGCTGAGTTTCCTACAAGACTGTAAAGAGGGTATCAGGAGATGCTTAAAGCCCACAGCTGGTGCATGGGCAGGTTGCCATGAGGAGGTGGGGATGGGGCTCAGCATGGGGACCTTGGGCACAGAGGCATGTGCCAGAGCATGATGATACCTAGCTCCTCCTGGCTGCTGGCAGAGATTTCTGCACTCCCTGTTGAGCTCCTAAGCTGCCCTGTTGTCACCAAGCAGGCTGAGTGCAACGCCAGCAGCCAGTGGGGATAACAGGAGACAAGATAGGGAGCAGCTTCCTGTAAGTGACCTTCACCTTGGTAATTATTAAGATACTCGCATGCAAGAGTGACACACATGGCTGCTATGTCCTTTCTCAGGGCTTTTCCTTCAAGAAGAGACCAAACATTGCCACTGTAGGATAAGCTGGATGGCTAAGGTAGGCTTGGACCTACTAAACCATGTCTTTCCCTCTGCTGGCTGTACAGGGAGACACAAGGACAACCCCAAGATGCCAACAAGCAGTAGGTCAAGCAAAGCAGAGCTAAGAATGGCTTGGGTACAATCCTAGCATGCTAGCATCAGATGCGTTCCTTTTTGGGGTAAAAATCCCTGCATTTGTAGGGGGCCTGGGAGAGCTAAGCAGGCTAAGGATGTGAAGTGGATCTGGGTTGGGGCAGCTCTGGCTGCTGCTGCACTGCCATCCCTGGTGTTTGGGAGCTGATTGAATTAGGCTTCACAAATAATTCATCTGATGAATAGTGGTAGTTTTCCTCAAATCATCCACAAATCAGATTTTTCATTATCCAGCCGGCAGGGTAGAGAGTCAGAAAACAAGGCTGGTACCTCACTCGTTGAATGGCTGTACTTGCTTACTGAGCAAATTATTCCCCAAACACACTTCTTCATCAGCTGGTGACAGAGGACACATCTCTTGCAAGATGATATTGATTAAAAGTGGTACCCAGGACTGCTGTGCCAAACTGAGACATGAGGAGATGAGTTCTTCCCAGCCCTTCTCACACCCACCATGAGGGCTGGTACCTTGAGCTCTCTTTGCAGCTCAAGATTTCTTTAAATATGGGAAATCAATTTTACTGACCTGGAACTGTCTTTTCCAGCCAGGGTGGCCATGCCACCAGTGTTCAAAATACTTCCATGTATTCCCCATCATCTCTATCTGTCTGAAAGCACTGATAGAAAGGCCACACCATCACCTTGGAGGCCCCACAGCAAGGAGGATTGGCATGCCTCATCCCCATGAACATGACACCTAATACCCAGGGATGGAGGGACCAGCCACCCTGCGGGTTTTGAGGTGGGGGGCAGCTCACTGGCTTTCTCACCATTTTTGGGTGCAAACACCTGCCTTTGCAGAATGCTCAGCTGGATCAGTCTGTGGCTGGGAAAAACATCAGCTTTTCCCATGACAGTTTCACACCTTGATAAAAATACTTTACTGTTTAGTATTTCCCACTAGCTTTTCTCCTTTTTTTTCACAGCTTCCAAAATTCAAGCATTTCTCCCCCAAGTGAAAAAAATATATCCACAGCAAACTAATACCCAAGCTCCACCTCTGCTTTCTTACCCCTCAGGATGCTCCACAGATGCTCTCCTGCTCCCAGGGGTGAAGTGAAATGTAGAGACACAAGCAGTAAAACTCTTTCCCAACCCTCCTCTGATTTTCAAAGCCATCAGAAAATGCTTCAATCTGAAACACATCCTGCGGTGCTGCATTGTCACAAAACCCAACCAAGGCAAGAGAAAAGTCACTGAGACACCAACATCTTTCAAAGACAAGAGCAAAGCCTCCTTTTCTCAGCTGCTTCTCTTCCCAGGAAGAGCTGGCTGGCAGAAAACCAGGCTTGGCTCCACAATGCAGGTGAGCTCTCTGAGGACCAGGTGGCTGCCTCCTATTTGTCTTTTTCCCTTGGGCAAAGCACTTTATCAAGCAAAGCACCTAACTAGCTTTTGACTGGCGCAGCTCAGTGCAGAGGGGATGCTGGATGAGCCATGCCAGTGTAGCAGCACATCTCCTCAAGCACCAGATTGCTTCTGTTCACAAACTGAGCATGCAAGCAGCACACAGAGGATTAAAAAACAATGATTCACTATCTTTCTGCAGCTAACAAATGAAATCTGTCCTCTGGGCTGCCAAGAATTTCACTGACTATTTTTTTTTAAAGAAACAAGAAATAAAAGTAAGAAATATGATAACATCATGGCAATCACTTTGTGACTGCTCTGAGTTACGGCGAGTGGTATTTTATCTTCAGTTCAAAATCTAAATGTGGCAGAGGCACATTTAAATGTGGTGACATTTATACTTTAAATGCCTTTTACATCTTGTTGGCAGGTTTTATATAGAACATATGTATGGAAAGTAGATAGGGGCTGTGGATGAAAATGTGGAGCAAGGAGAGCCTGCAGAAGCCATTTGCAGGCAGAATGTGAACTAAAAGAAAGACAGAAAGGAAGAAAGAAGGGGGAGAGGTAAAGAAGGAGAATAAAAATGTCTGGGTTGTCCAGGCAGTAAATAGACTTTTTTTTTGTCCCTGAACAGTTATTCACACTGCACCTTGCTCCCAGCCACCAGCTTCCCCCTTTCCCTCTGTCCCATCCAGCCCAGCGTCACTTACATGTTGCCACTGGTCCAGGATAAGGGGCCGATATCGCAGGAAGAACTTGAGTGGGAAAGACTCGGGGTCAGGCCAGGATGATGGATTTTGCCAGGACACCTCCAACCTTCGAGGGTTATTTGGCACAGGTTTGGCCACCACATTCTCTGGAGGGTCTGGCTTTACTGAAAGAGAAGAAGGTAGCTGGTAAAGCTTTACTCCTGTTATCCATTCTTATGCCTCTCAGCGCAGCTGGCTGGACATTGTGCCATGTGCTTTCCAAGGGAAGCTATTGGCAAGCAGAACACCCTTTCCCTAACTAATTAGGTGAAAATCATCTTTTCTTATTTAGGTCAGTGGCATGACATTCCTGGCTCAAAATAACTCCCATCAAGGAGGTGTCAGTGCTGGAAACACATGCAACAACCTGGCCAGGCCAGAGAACACCCCTCTTCCACAGGGCTGCTTGGGTTAGGGTGACCAGCCCACCAAGCCCAAATTGTGCACTTTGCTCACACTTCCTGGTCTCTGGGAGTGTGGCCTACAGTCAAACCTAATTATCTCACAGCAATGTGGCAGAGCATGTCCCTTGGGATTAGGGCTGGGGTTTTGGGGATTCAAAGTATTGGCACATCATATTCAACAGGGGTAAAGGATTGTGGTGGTCACCCTCTGCCCCAGCAATCTCTCTCACAACCTTGCTCTGCTTTTGGTATACAGCAATATATTCTTGCTACCTGACAGATATTTCAAGCAAATATTAATTGGCTCTAAGCTACACAATATGCTTTGAAGTTGCAGGTACATTTAGAGTCATACCCTGGCTTTGACCACATTAAGCAGCAGCTTGTAAAGCTGTCAGCATCAAACTACACCCCCAAGCATGGAATAGGGATGCTGGGCTGTAGGGAGCCCCTCTCTGCCTAGCAGAGCTCCTGCCCTGCACTCAAAGGTTTTCTCTTCCATGCTGATTACATGGCTTCACCTGCTACAGGTGGGTGCTGATGTCCACACAGGGGGTTTTGCCCACCCTGGGAGAGGAGGAGCAGCAGTCTGCTCCAAGTGGAGTTCTACATGAGCCATTCGCTGTCACCTCTGTTGTAGGATAATAATGGCATTGTAGTAACTGTCCCCAGAAAGACGTCTCTTAGGAGAAGCTGGCTAGTGATGTGTTTAAACCCCCTTTCTTGGCTGTGGGTAGGGCAGAAGGGGGCCTTGTAGGACTCAGAATTGGCACTGCTGTCACTGAGACACAATGAAAAGTCAACTCCCTCTCTCCAGCCCTTTCACACAGTGCCCTGGCACACAAGCTGCTGCAGTCCTTCATGGTAATTTTCACCAACACCTCAACAAACTCTCCTACTTCTCATCACCTTCCCTCGGCTGCAGTGGGTGCAAGGAGGGCTGTATAGCTTCCTCCATCCCCACTGCATCTGGTGCTCAGAAGAAGCTCCTGGAGGATTTAGGAGTGGTTGGTAAGCAAGCAGCCATGAGTCTGATGGCAGGTGTCTAGCACCACACCCGGGCTCCAGTGGACTCTTCTCTGTGGCATGACAGGACACAATTTTCCATTTACAACTTTATCCTGGGCAAGAAGGACAACTTGCTGGAGTTGTGCCATGCTGAGATACTCCAGATGGCTGTGCAATTCATGTTTGCTTCAAATCCCTGGGCTTGGGCTGGACATCAGCTTCCATCGACAGGGACTTGGAGTCCAAACACATTTGGAAAAGTATAAATCCAGTGCTGGCTCAGAAGACTCAGTTTGCAAAACAAAAGTTTGTTTGGCTGAATGAATGCAGATGACTGCAAACTTCAGCAAGAAAGTGGGAAGGAAAGCGCTGGGCTGGGAATGAATGTGATGGGATAATGCCTGGGGTAACACAGGGAGCCTGGCTCTGATTTTTGGTATCTCAGCCTGAAGCCATGGCAGAGTGATGCTTAAATGCAGCTGTGTCAGGCAGGGCACATGTGCTTGGGCAGCAATGGGAGATGCGTTGTGGTGGGCTGGAGGAAAGCAAAAGAGAAAGGTGACCTGGTGCTGAGGTGGGAGTCACCTTGCTGTTTGCAGTGATGTGACTCTGCATCCCAGATCCTGTAGGCTGGAGACTGACCCTTGTATGTAAAGGAGGGCTGCCCTGGCTCTAAGCGACCATGGATGCCACACTCTTGGCTGTGGCAAGCCTTCAAACACTGTGGGCACTGTGGGCTAATGGGAAAACCAGGAGTCCATGCTACCTCCTTGCATGTACCCCTGTGTGTGGTACTGCCCAGGCTATAAAGTGCATCAGTGCCAGTCTCTCCAAAAGCACAAAGCCAAAGGTGTTCCTGCCACATCCCTGCAAGATGGTGCGGACTTAGGAGCTGAGAGAAGGAACCAGCAGCTGGTCCAATGAGGACAGACCTTTGTCTCACTGTGTTCATTCTGGGAAATGTTGGACCCAGTCTGGCAGGGGCCAGTTAAGGACTGAGGTGAGATGGACTGGGTCCAGCTCCCCAATTTCTGTGTGACCTTGAAAGAGTCTTTTACCCTCTGCATCCTCCTGGGTCCCTGCTCCACACATGGAGATGAGTATTCCTTCTTACCCAGCCTTTGTCTGTCTCAATTTATCCTGCATCTGGTGAGGCAGGGGCAGTCTGGCTGTATATTAGCCAGCATAATAGACCTCTGTCTTCAGAGAGGACCTGCAGGCAGTAACATAATAAAAGCAGTAATAGTAGTAATAATAATAGACGATGAGCATTAGGCTGAGTACTGGTTAAGTGGCTACAAAACCAGATGTAATATTATCCTACAGAGCAAAGGGACCATCATCAGACACTCCTGGGAAGGAGATGATGGACTTGTTTGGGAGGTGGCTCACAGCTCTTCCCGCTTGGTTTTTGGCTGCCTTGTTCAAAAGAGAGCTCGATGTGTAAAAAGAGCCATGGAGAGTGGCTTTTCCTAAAGGCTCTGCACACTCATGGTTAACTGTGAGTCCTTAGCTATCCATCAGTCCCACTCTCATTAGACACATCTCAAAACAAAGTCAGTGGTTCAGAAAGGCAGCTGAAACCCCAAAGTGTGGAGGGGCTTATTGCCCATACCATCTCTCCAACAAGCGCTAAACTGGATCCCTTGTGGCTGTTAAATATCCCCTGGCATTTTCCATGAGCAGAGGGATATTAAACTCCATGTCTTAGCCAAATGTCAGTCTAGGTAATTTAATTCTGCCTCTCTAAGTAGTATGAATTGAACTGACCTTCTGCCTAGGCAACTGTATACCCATGTTCAGAGTCTGAATTTTCTACAGACACGGGCACGTTTGTCTTCAGGCAGTCCTCCGAGATGTTCTCTGTTTTAATTGCCACAGCCAGAGCTGGGAAAAGCAAATGACTTTCCCAAGTCATTTTTCACATAAGTGATGGGCAGCAGATTTGGGAGAGGCATCCATGCCTGCAAGACTATGGCTCACATGAGAGAAAAGGTGCTGAGGTGGGATGCCAGTATTGATGTGTAGCAGCGATGTCCCTACTTTCCTCTGGGATGTATGTGCAAGCTACCTCATTCTTGGGGTGAAACATAAGTGAGGAAGGTAGGGTTGCATCCTGGAGGGCCATAAGTGTCCCTGTGCTGCCCCAGTCATCATGAGGCAGGTGCACAGCTCCAGACACACCACCTCACTCCTCCCTATCACTTTCCTCTGTCTTCAAGCCTTCTCCTCTCCAGCTCCTCCCGCATCTCCCCCTGCTTTGGAGCTGGAGCCCTGATGACATCAGAGCCTTGCCCTTCCGAAGCTCACTTTATTAAATATCAACACCTTTGCAGAAGACATGATTATGAAAACAATTTCCAGGACTGAGATGAGGACGAAGGCAGATCAGATCTCCTACTGATGACAGACTGGGAGTAGAGGGCTGGAAAACCTCTTTAGGTCATCGCTGAAAATGTAAATGCAGAGTGACTATGCACAACTTGCTGCTAATAACCAGCACAGCACGACCACCAGCAGGGCATGGGTTTGGGATAGCAAAAGAAAGTACCAGTCATTTTCCACTCAATTAGAGCCCATCTTCCAAGTGGCTGGGGAAGGGATTTTGTCCTGGGGACTCAGGGAGCGAGGAAGGAAAGAGAAAGCAAAACATAAGGAGGTCACCCCTTCCCAGGGGGCTTTTTGTGTTTTCCCAGGCTGTGTGGGTGGTCTGGCCCAGCAGCAGGTGCTGTGAGCCCTCATGCTCTCACATGTTGGTTCTAGGCTGTTCCATTCCCAGCTAGAGTTGAACCTCCATGTAGAAGGTACAATGGTTTTCTCTGAGCTATGGAGAAAATACAAGACTGGCTCTGGCATCCCTATTGCTGTGATTCTAGAAGCGTCATGCAGTCACTTTTTGGTATCATCTCTCCACCTTAGCAGGATGTGTGTACATGTAAAGGTGCTCCCAAGCAGCATTTTTCTGACTAACTGATGCAATGGCTTTGTCTGAAGCCACAGGCCTTCAGCCACTCCATCTAGCAGAGGGAAACCCAGCAAAGCTTCCAAGATTAGAATGCAGCACCCTTGATGTTGGTAGCAATCCCCAAAGAGCCTACTGGGTGCTAGATTCACACTACCAGACCCACCAGGGCAGGACACAGCCTCTGGTTTGCAGTCAGAGAGAAAAGAGACCAAAATGCATGTGAGAACTGATTGATGGGTTTTGCTGCAGCTGGTTTGCATGCTTCTGTAACCAGTATGCAAATCCTGGACAGCTTAAGGAAGGAAGTGATTGTAACAAGAATTTAACTTGTTTTAACAAGGCAGACTTGAACTCATCAAGAAGAGACAATGAGGAAGGAGATAAGATAAAGACCATAAGAGACACAAAGGAACTGCAACAGTGGGGTCATCTCAAAATCTGTCTGAATACACGTGTTCAACCAGTATAAAAAAACCTATGACCAGCCTCTGTGGTATGCCTTTTTAGAAGGGCATCCAATTCAGCACTGAATTGTAAAATAAAAATATTATTATCTTTGCTTCGAAGACTTTGTCCTTTTTCATATTTTAGGAGTGTTTCTCACATGCAGAAGCTTCTGCAAATTGAGCAGGCAACCTGGGGCAAAATTGTCTGGCAAAATACACAAATACAGTGCACTTGTTTTAATTGGAAGCACCAGGGTGGCACAAGGTTCAGGGTAGGTGGCTGCTGATCAGTAGCAGCTGAGTCCATCCCATAAAGACACTGCTAAGCCTTCTGACTGCCTGCTTGAACACTCTGTCACCAACCACAACTATTCCTCTTATGCACAGTGGCTGTATCAAATCCCAAGAAGAAGAATGTAATAATTCCATAGAACATGGAGGGTTTAGGGCCACTAGATAATGAAGTGTTTATTAGAGTGGGCTGGCTCTAGGGTGTGGTCCATCACCCTATCCCTAACTGTCATCCCAGAGGGTGGAAGCATCCCAGAGCATCTGCCAGGGTCTGCCAGGGGGTGTCACCTCTCAGAGCAACTGCTGGGACATGTACAGGCACCCTGCACCCCTCCAGGCACTCTTGCAAGAAGTAATGATCCTGCACTCACACTAATGTCTGGCCTGGGGCAGTGCTGGTCTTTGCTTACAGCTCGTTTAACCCAGGATGAGTTCAGACTCCTAGACTGGATCCGGCTTGTGCTGGTGCTGGGATGCCCGGGGTTCGCACCTGGGTGTGCTTCCCGAGGGGGTTGCCCTTGTGTGCTGGGCAGAGGACCAGATGTTTGGGAAGCCAGGCAGGGCATGCGTGGGATGCAGATGTCACAGGAGAAGGCCCTGAACTCCTGCAGGAGGGAATGCAAGGAACTTGGAAAATGCAGATTAATTGTTGCCCTGCAGGCTGGAGATTACCTTGTTTTTAAGGAGTGTATCTTCCACAAACACAACAATTTCCATTTAAAGGCACCCAAATGACTGAAACTCCACCATTGTCCTGCTAAACTCCTTGCCTTGTTCTCAAAGTCTGCAATTCACCTATGAATATAAGCTTCAGGTATGGACCATAGCTTCAGGAACAGATCAGGACAGTCCCTGTTCTAAAATAATTTCCCTGTTCTGTTCAATAGTGACACCTTATTTCTTGTTTGAGTTTTCCCAGGATTTTGGGTAGAAAGGGAAAATCTGAGATAGCCGCAGATCCTCCTCTTCTTCCACTTCAGCACATCCAGCTGCTCAGGACCAGGACATGCAGCACATTGAAGGCAAAGACTGACTCCTGGCTGCACTTCAATAATTCGTGTATTTGTTTTTCTGGTCCAGTACTTGCCACATGTAACCAGCAAATTGTTTTTAGACTGTTACTACTCTTTATTCTCTCCCATTTTGCCTGCTCTTTGAGCATGGACAGTCTTATCAGAGCACCAGCTGTAAGCTGGCTTTGGCTGGTGGCAAAAGCTCTGTGCCCAACATCTTGCTTCAACATGCTTGGCACTGAATTGCCTGGTCCACATCAGTCCTTCAGAGCTGGAGAGGCATCTGCAGTGTGGATCCAGATGTGGATGGGCAGCATCCTCTGCCTGAATGACAACTAGTGGTATGGACACCTTGGTCTCCAAGGCCCACTGCTCCCTGTCTCACTTCACACAGCACCCTCTGCCTGGATGGAGCAGTAAAGAGGTATGAAGGTGGGAAAAGGATTTTTAGGAGCATGTTAAGCAAAGCCTCATGGAGGATGACTTTGAAAAGGTTCTATCCTGCCTAGGGCTAGGAGGGAAAAGGTGGGTACATTTAAATTTCTCTCTAATCCTTATTCCTATTACTCTGCTTCCAGCACAAATATCAAACACTGAGAGTGATAAGGACAGTGCCATCAGGACCACACAGGTTTCACAACACTCTGCCCCTGTACCTGGCAGCTGCTTCCTCAGCCCCACAACAGGGAGGAGCTCAGCAACCATGGGACATCTGGACCACTGGGGATAAGATCAAGTAGGTCACCAGGCTACCAGCAGGACCAGTATGAGTGCTGCCTGTGGGTATCCTGCCTGGCTCCCCCAGGATGCTCAGGTGCTAGTATCGGTCACAACAGTGCCAGAAAAGTCAGGGAAGGCATGAGGAGGATGCCAGCATTTCTCAGACCTCAGGTACATCTTGTGCCTGCATAGCCAGAGGGTTCACTCTGAGTGTGTACCCCCAACCTGGCACATTGCTCCAGTAGGTGAAGCTGCATGCAGAGCAAGCCAACCCCAACACCAGCTTGGAGAGGCCAGTTGCTGTGGTGGAAGTTACCTATGGTGAACTCATCAAAGGTGAGGGTGGTGGAGTTTTTGCCCAGAGCATTCGTGACTGTCAGAGTCACCTTGTACTTCACTGTTGAGAAGAGCTGGAGGTATCTGATGTGACACCTGTTTTTGGGAAAAACATCCTTCTCGCAGATCATCTCTTTTGTGCCATGTCTGAAAAGTAGACAAGAAGAGCTGTTACCTACAGAGCAGTGCTCAGGGCGAGGCTGCACCACATACCTGGAGGGAGAAGGCAGGAGCAGCACTGTGTCCCTGTTCTGCCCATAATCCCCATGCACCAATTCCTGCCACAGCCAACACACTGCTTTTCTCCTGCCAGGGAATCTTGCAGGCTTATGTGTGCAATGTCTTATCTTAAGCCTGCACAGAGACTGTAGTGAATGTCCTCATGCTGGCCCCAAGCATGAGACCCTTCTGGGGTTGGCTCTATCCCTTCTGTGAGAAGAATGGGGTCTCCTTTCTGCAGGTGACACAAACCTAGAAGATAATGCACAGCACCAGCCTGTATAAGGGCTGTGCCAGGAACCAGGAGTTTGTCTGTGCCAAATGTACTAAAAACCTCCATTGTGGACAAGTGGTGCAGAGAGCATGGACCTGGTAGACATCGAAAGTGGGAGCTCAGAGCTTTCCTGGTGCCTTCTAGAGAAACTGGAACTTTCTTGGGAAAAAGCCATAGTATGAAACATGTTTGGATGTCCCTGAAGCATCCTTCCTTGGGTCTGTTTTTGGGACACCAATCCAATACACTCAGCACAAGTCAGACCCAATGTCCAAGGCTTCACTGCACTTCTCGGTACCTGCTCCAGGCTGCAAGGATAAAAACCTGCCCCTTCGCACCCACCCTTCCTGGGCACTTACATGACAGAGATGTTGAAGGAATTGGGGATGTAGGTGGGAGTGGGCAGGTGCCAGCTGCAGTAGAAACCCTTTGGGTAGTTGTTGGACCGGCACATCAGCAATGGCTCCTTTGGGGGAGCTGCAAGGAAAAAGAGAGAGTAATTAATTACCTGATGGGAGGGGGTTATCACCAAGTTCTGAACAAGATGATGTCTCTCTACTTTCAAGTACTGCCAGCTAAGGAGAGGACTCAGTTTGCAAGGGTAGCCTGATGTGCTTTTATCAGCTCCTTGAAGGATCTGGGAGCCTTTCTTCCATGCCTGCTGCTGAGGTCCCACATGAGACTTTGCTTTGGACCAGGCTGTGGATAGCAGCTCACCTTCTGCCCTGACAGCTTGTCAGGTCTAATAAGAGAAGAGGTGGCAGAGGAGGTTGGCAGGTGTTGGGAGAAATTATCTTCAAAGCTATTACAGAGACATTGATAAGGAGGGGGTTCTGCTCTCTTGACCCGACAAACTTAGAGCACTCATGGCTTTCTCTGCCACATCCCCTGGGAATGACAAACTTTGTGGTGAGGGATGACCCTCCAGAAGACCAAAAGTCCTCAGAGGGAGGAAGGAAGAACAAAGAACAAACATTTGAGAAGGAGCAATTTGAAATTAGCAGAGAAAATTGTAGTGATGTTAACACTTTCAGCAGTGGGGCAGAGCATTCCAACCCAAAAAGACACAGAGGGAACCAGACATGGGATGAGAGCATGTAGTAGGGATTAGTTTACCTTTGGCCTCATCAGCCAGTCCTAGAGATTAGAGGCACTGAGTATTCACACTGCACTTGACTTTCCCTAACATGCATGCATGCTGTGATCTTTGCAAGGAGCGCTTGTCAGAGCTGCAGGAAGACTGCAAAACACCAAGGGCCAGCGCATGCAAAAGGATGAGATACCTTTCAGCTGATAATTTTTTGCCCTTGTAGGCTGGTAAAAACCCTATCTGAGCTGACACCAAAGTCAGCTCCTCTTGGTACCTGGGCATTGCATTGCTAAAATCAGAGTTTGGCTCTAACTGTAGCACCTTCGCACAGTACTTTGCCATAAAATACACTCCCTAGGCTGGATGTGCACAAGGGTTTCCTCCAGAAAGGCTGTTTGAACATGTGGCTGTCCCTCTTTCCCTTCCTTCACTAGCCCTTTTCCCCATGCACCCAACCAGACTATCCCAGGACATGCTGCTCTCTCCAAGCAGAGATTTTTGAAGCAAACTTAGTAGACCTTCAGGTTTAGCATGAACATCGCTGCTCACCACCACACGGTGGTCCCAGCAGTGCTCCCCTTACACAGGTCACTGCTCTTCTCCCTCCCACTGAAGCAGGCCCCTTACCCATGGCCATTACTGAACATGAGATGAAAACAGAATATAGTGCTGCAAGAGCTCAAGGAACAACCCCAGGCTGGGAAACTCCTTCCATCAAGGGTTGTAAGGGCAACTTACAAGTTTCACAGCACCATGCATGCAATACATCTTGCTACGAAGCAGCCTATATTGATGTCAGTGTAGAGGAGCCTAACTTCCCCCTGCATGCTGTACCAGAGAAGTAAAGGGTGCAGCAAATCAGCTAACAGTGCCCTGAGTGCAGTAGCGAAGCCAGCAGCACCAGGCAGATGCCAAAAATTCAAGATATCAGTGCAAAATGGGACATCCCTTGCATCCATGCCTCTACGAATCCCCCTCACAGCACGAAGCCTGGCAGAGGTGTTGGTCTCCATGAGATCTGCATACATGCAGCCCACACCTTGAGAGTGTAACATGCTTGGGGATGGTCTTGGTCTGCTCAGGCTGTGGGTGTCAGTGCTCTGAGGGGAAGCCGCAGCCCAACTGCGCCCTCCAGAGAGGGCCAACCCAGTTGGTTTGCCCAGAGCATGGACTGCCAGGGTGGGCTGCTCATGGTCAGAAAAGAAATATGGGTTTTGCTAGAAAGGATTTCTCTTTCAGTATGAGCTCTAGCTGCAGCATCAGTCACCAGAGGGGAAACTTAGGCACAGGGCACACACACACATCCCATATCCCTAGGGCAGAGCTAGAGAGAGAGCAAGCAGATGGCAAGAGAATCAAGAGAAGCAGAGTCAGGGAGCAGGGACCAAGGAAAGGAAGAGGGATACGAGGGGGCCAGCCAGGAGGGGAGGCTACGCTGATCGGCATGCATGTTCCTCCTAATGGCTATTTCAGCCTTCAGCCAGCAGACGAAGGCCAGAGCTTGGTTAATGAGCCTCCAGCTAAATTATTCAAGCAGATCCTTTGCAGCAAAACAGAACGGCTAATCATGAGACCAGAGACAAGGGCCTGATCCTCACTAGGACCCCCCCTCCTCCTCCTCTTCTCCTGCTGGCTCCTTAACCCCTTCCCTGCCACACAGCTGTCCTGGGGTGTGGGAGCGAACACAGGACAGCACCTCCCACGGGGCAATGGGAGCGGGGGTGTTTTGGAGCTGTTTCAGAAGGATGAAGGGATGCAGGGGCAGCCTTTGAGTGGCCGCGTGGTGGCAGTGTGGGCTAACAGCATCCGCCTGGCACCCGGTAGGCCGGGATGGAGGCTGGGAACGCTGCACGAGGTTGGGGGGGAAGGATGCTGGGGATGCTGCCCTGGACCCCTGGCACACCTTCTGCTTGTGCTCAGCTGTCCTGTACCACATCAGGAGCCAGACTAGAAGCCAGGTGGAGGCAGCCAGAGCTTCTGAGAGCATCCCCTAAGTTCTGCAAGTCTTTGCCCAATAAAGAGGCTCTGCCCTACCTGCAGAGCCCTGAATGCTGAATGCCATACTGCTACTGAGCCAGACTTAGTCTATGAGAGGATAATTTAACTCTGTTGTCTCCAGTATTATGCTGGATCTGGCTTTTGGTGGTCTGTGCTAATCTGTGCTAATTCCTTCATGTGCCTCATGCCTCCAGGTTTAATTTGCTGGGAGAAGGGGAGCTGCCCAAACAGCTCCCTGCTTCCATACCTTTGAGGATGCCCCATTTTCACAACCTTGAATGCCTTCAAGATCCTGTTCTCTGCCTCAGGACTGGGATTCCAGAAGCAGCCCTTAGAGTCTGGGCCCACAGCATCCTCCACCTTTCATCCTCTGGTGCCTTTTAGCAAGCCAGAGGTGGAAGGAGAACCTGGGGAAGGGAGGCATAATGACCCTCACACCTCTGCTACCCTAATGCCTATGCAGTGTCTTCAGTTCACTGTAGTTGAAGGGATGTTGCTGTTTTGAAGCCTGTATTGCCAAAGCCATTGCCCTCTCTTCCAGGTCAGTGACAAGCTGTCTTGTGGGGACACTCCTGTCACCTCCATCTCTCCAAAAAGCCATCAGCCCCAGAGCCACAGGGATTTGGGGGGAAGTTGTCATCAGGCTGCCCCACATTCCACCTTGATAGGTACAAAATCCAGCCATGGACAAGAGCAGGACCAGTGTGATGTGATGCTCAGGGCTGTGACTGTGACACCATGCAGGCAATGATGACCACAACTGCCAGATACCACAAAGGAGAGGGCTGCAAACCCATTCTCAGCAGCCACAGTGAGAGTTGGTTTTGCCCACCCTACTGCTGTATCACCTCCAAGCTGGTGGCAGGGTCTCCATCTCTGTATGGGTGACTTGCAGCCCTCTTTCTCTATCCTCCTCTCCCAAGAAAGGCACTTGCCGGCACAGCTCATCCTGCCCATCAAAAGCTCTTAAAGAGAGCAAATAAAATTGCAGGCTCCAATCGATCCGGCGCTCTGTAATGCTGTCTTTGGAGGTGGGCCAGCCCGTCAGGCTGATCAAGAGAGCAAAAAAGCCAGCAGAGGAAAACAAGAAGCATTGAAGGCTTCATCTGCCCTGAGGCTTTGGGCAGTGCCACTGGGTGTGGGGTGTCCTGCTCTAACCTCCTCCATCCTCCTCTGGCTGATGTCTAGCTCTCAGCCCCTGACCGACCCCCAAAACAGCCTGATCATCATGTTGCCCCTGCACAGGCACTTCTCCCTGAGCTCCTGCACGCAGCCTCCCTAATCCTTGCAAATATTTACTTCTCTGTCGCCTCATGAAGCTGCTGAACTCTGTAAAGATAGAACTCCTTTCTGTTCTCTGCAAACAGCACCTGCCCTCTCTAATCTGTCTATTAACCTCTCACACGGCAGGAAGCCACTTCTCCCACACGTTCTGCTGATGTCCTTTCTGCACACCCGGTGAATTAATGCCCAGTCATGGTGGTTTTCCACCGCCATGGGCTGCAAACAGCTTTGCTGCAAAAGCTTGGGGCAAGAGGATAAAAGGCTGCACCACAGCTGTATGCATCCCACCTCAGCACACTGCTTGCAAGCCATGAAATGGCNCCAGCATCTCTGCTCAGCTGGAGAAAATGCAAGTGGTCCAGAAGGATGACACAGCTTGGATCCATCAGCAGAGACAGAGATTCTTGTACTGCTTCCCATCTCTACAGCCCAGTTGTCCTTGTACCCTAAGTCCCACTGCACAGAGGAAAAGTGTGACCAATCCATTTTAGAAACACTAAAAATGATCTACAATAGCTTTTCCTAGACCTGCTAGGTCATGAGATAATGGACATTAAAATTGTGGCATTTTTATATATAGAAAAGTTATTTTAGGTCATTTTTAGAGGTTTCTGAACTGGATCAGTTATAATTTTCCTCTCCTGCTGAGGACTGAATGTACTAAAGATTACTTGCTCCACAGGTGGAGTGATACAAAAAATAGTACCAATAAGAGTTTTAAGAGGTCCTGCAAACATTTCTGTAGAAGGTATTTCTTCTGGTGCTTTCAGGGCACATTCAGGTGCCGGGCTGCGGGGGGGGATACCGACCCTACAGTGGGCTTGTGGCATCATTTGCATAACTCATTGCTCCAGCCTCAGGTCTCTGGGGTCTGTGACAGCACCATGTGCTTGTGATAGAGCTATAGCCTGCATGTTGGCAGGACTCCTGTACTGCCTCATGCTGGAGGACAACCCCGGCACCAATGCTCTGCTGCCAGATTCCCACTGTTTATATGCTTCCCTCTCCCCAGTGCTCACAGCAGAATCGCTGCCCCATGCTGCCTGTGCCTAACAGGCCCTCCATATCCTCAAGTGATGACCTTCTTCCAGACTACAGCTATGATCTTGCAGGCAGTGGGTATATGCTGATAAGTAAAAAGGCACCCAAGTGACTGAAAGCAAAACTGCAGAGGTTGGAGGGCACAATGGAGACCTACTTGGGTGTGAGATGCCTGCCCTGAGCATGTGGGCACTCGTGCACAAGAGCAGCATGCCCCACACATCTGCACATGCATCTATGTAGATGTTTGTGTTATACACAAGCTCGATGCAAGCATGGTGTAAGGCTGGTAGGAANCCAGCAAAATTCAGAGCTGTGACAGACAGTGAAAGCGTAATGCCCTTGTCATCATCTCTGCAGACCCCACTGAAGACCCATAGCAAAGGTCTCTCTTTGCTGTCTCTCTTTTGCCTTTTGGAAAAAAAANTTTTATATATAGAAAAGTTATTTTAGGTCATTTTTAGAGGTTTCTGAACTGGATCAGTTATAATTTTCCTCTCCTGCTGAGGACTGAATGTACTAAAGATTACTTGCTCCACAGGTGGAGTGATACAAAAAATAGTACCAATAAGAGTTTTAAGAGGTCCTGCAAACATTTCTGTAGAAGGTATTTCTTCTGGTGCTTTCAGGGCACATTCAGGTGCCGGGCTGCGGGGGGGGATACCGACCCTACAGTGGGCTTGTGGCATCATTTGCATAACTCATTGCTCCAGCCTCAGGTCTCTGGGGTCTGTGACAGCACCATGTGCTTGTGATAGAGCTATAGCCTGCATGTTGGCAGGACTCCTGTACTGCCTCATGCTGGAGGACAACCCCGGCACCAATGCTCTGCTGCCAGATTCCCACTGTTTATATGCTTCCCTCTCCCCAGTGCTCACAGCAGAATCGCTGCCCCATGCTGCCTGTGCCTAACAGGCCCTCCATATCCTCAAGTGATGACCTTCTTCCAGACTACAGCTATGATCTTGCAGGCAGTGGGTATATGCTGATAAGTAAAAAGGCACCCAAGTGACTGAAAGCAAAACTGCAGAGGTTGGAGGGCACAATGGAGACCTACTTGGGTGTGAGATGCCTGCCCTGAGCATGTGGGCACTCGTGCACAAGAGCAGCATGCCCCACACATCTGCACATGCATCTATGTAGATGTTTGTGTTATACACAAGCTCGATGCAAGCATGGTGTAAGGCTGGTAGGAAAGAGCAAAGATTAAAAAAAAAAAGATAAATAAATCACATATTTACTGCCCAGCAGACCAGGAGAGCATCTGCCTGCCGTGCACCACCTGTGTTGGAGCCACAGCATGGTTATCAGTAGGGACAATCCCTTCCACTGCTCCAAACACTGGGATATAGCTGTGTCTTGTGGTTAGACAAAATAGGGAGGTGAAGTTCTAGTTATGCCCTTTTACCCCTTGTCCAGGTTGTTCTTGGGTAAGGGTGAGGATGAGGAGAGGTGCAGGGCAATGTGGAGGCAGGCAATGCTTCCCTGCATTGTGCTTCTGCACAGGTTTGAGATTATAGGCTGCACTCCGTGAACATCATTTTCATAACCACTGCTTCTTCAAGAAAGATTAAGCAACTTATTTTTAAAAAGAAGAATGCAGCAAAAATAATGTGAAGAGAACTAAAGAGTCCAGGGACACAAGGTGCGATGGGCTTGTCCCTCACTGACCTCATGGATGACCTGGGCAAGAAATGGAGAAAGGGTTCAGGTCTCTCTCAGTCTAAGCCACCCCAACTTTAGCAAGGGGCATTTTCAAGGGGACATTTGTCCCCCTTGAAATGAGACATGAAAGGAGTATCCCTCTGGAGTGTGAACCATCCCAGCTGAATGCACCAGAAATGCTCACATTTATCCAGCCCCTAGCCCAGCCCTGACACCCTCATGCTGCAGCATATCCCTAGTAGCTCCCAAAACAGTCATGGACACCTGTGGCTGTAACCAAAGTCCCTTGGCCACCCTGCCACCTGGAAGCCAGTTCCTCAGCCTCAAAGAACAAGAATTTATTCCCCAGAAGGTGTTGAAGAAAAGAGTGGACTCAGCAAAAGATAAATTTTGTAAAGTCCCTGTTTTACACTGATCAGGGCTCATAAACCAAGGTATGGATTTTCTCATTTCCCTTGCAGAAAACTCAGAGCATGCATCAAGAGGCAGCGCTGTAAATTTTGGGGTGAGACATTACTCATAGATAAAGAGAGAACTCAGAGCCCTGCTTTAAGCCCAAACAGTATTGTAAGCACGTGGCCTTAAAAGCTGTCTCATAGCAGGACAGCCCTATAACAGGCTCACCAGAGTTTTCTTCACTCTGCACCACGTGAAGCTCTGCTATTCACAGCAGAGCAGAGGTACTCTTCAGTCCTGACAGCTCTTAAGCCTCCAAAAATTTAGCAAGCAAGCCTGGTTAAGCAGTAAGAAAGAGCAAGAGGAGGAGAACACTTGCAATTGTGACATGGGTTGGGGTGGCAGGCTAGCATCCAGAGGTGTTTCCCAAGATTCAGGATATTGCAGGAAGTGATTCAGGCAGGTGAAGCCATCAGGTATCCTGCGCCTACAACAGACCACCTTGCTCCCAGCTGCAGAGTGGAATCCCTCCAGCAGCGCTGGTGCTGGGCAGCAGGGCAATGCCTGCACAGGTCCTTGGAGATTCTATCCAGCCCATTGGCACCCTAAACCCAACTGTGCTCCTGCAGGTGCCCTTGTCCCCGTGGCCTGGGATGCTGGGCTGGATGCTTTAGGGACCACCATGCAGCAGGGGTGCTGGGTGTCTCCAGCCTTTGCATGGGATCCCACCACAGTGGAGAGTTTCTCTTAACCCTGCCATTCTCCATAGTGAACCAGAGGGCAGTTTTGCTCTGAAACAGTGTAAAATATTGAACAAAAGAAAGCAAATCTGTTATCTGGGATAATTGGTAGTAAATAAAACATTTAACCAAACCAAATGCAGCTGTTTCTACTTGGAGCCAGCACAACAGCAGGGAAGCCAGCTCAGCTACTTCGTGTCCTTGTTACAGCAGCTGATTATTGTTTTGTGTATAACGGTAGCACCACCAGTCCTCAAGCAAAGCCAGGGACCACGGTGGTTGATGGGTCACATCCAGTAGGGGTACACCAGTGAGGCAGGATGTGGCAGCACTGCGAGTGCTCCGGGCACAGGGAGACCTTTACAGTGCTGGGGTTTGCTCTCCACCCAGGGAGTTCACCGCCAGGCCGACCTTCCTCCTCCAACACCTCTGCGAGGGGATCTGCATGTAACATTAAACATTTCAGAACCAGGTCAATGGTTCGCACATAGCTGCAGGCAGTAATGACCAAGCCTCCTTACAGGCTGCTTTGGGATTTAGCTAGCCAGGACTCCATCCAGCTCCCGGAGACCTGAAGAGCGGTGTGGGGTGAGGGACTATAGAACTATAGAATCACAGAATCACCAGGCTAGAAGAGACCCACCGGATCATCGAGTCCAACCATTCCTATCAAACACTAAACCATATCCCTCAGGAGCTTGTCTACCCATGCCTTAAACACCTCAAAGAGAAGGTGAATCAACCACCTCCCTGGGCACCATATTCCAATGCCTAATGACCCTTTCCATAAAAAACTTCCTCCTAATCTCTAGCCTAAATCTCCCCTGATGGAGCTTGAGGTCATTGCCTCTTGTCCTGTCACCTGTCACTTGGGAGAAGAGCCCAGATCCCTCCTCTCCACAACCTCCTTTCAGGTAGTTGTAGAGAGCAATGAGGTCTCCCCTCAGCCTCCTCTTCTCCAGGCTAAACAACCCCAGCTTTCTCAGCCACTCCTCATAAGGCCTGTTCTCCAGCCCCTTCACCAGCCTTGTTGCTCTTCTCTGGACATGCTCCAGAGCCTCAACATCCTCCTTATGGTGAGGGGCCCA